>BGPR01000320.1:62178-97984 GCA_013235015.1 Araneus ventricosus
TGTAGAACCCCTCATCTTTTAGCTTCTCTTCGACAGGAGCTAAAATTTCGCTCGTTGTAATGCCAATATCTTTCTGAATAGTAATGATATTGAACTGAATGTTTCTATATAAGTTGTCCTATATATCTGGCTTTAAAGTTGTGAAAGAAAAATTACACTATGTTTTGCGCATGCGCAGTAAAACATTATTTACTAAACATGCTCATAATTCCTGTAATATTCAAATATTCTTTTCCAAATTTTTACAAAATGCTTTTCTAATATGTTGTCATCTTTTCTGTAAGTTTCGTATAATATAACAGAAAACTCTGCATGTTATAAGTAAAAAACATGTGGGAAAATTTGAGATTTTTTAAGAAAACCTTTATATCTTCCCAAATATTTGAGCTGAGTTTAGGAAAATTCCTGTAAATATTATGCACATTATACATTATCAGTTCTGAAAGTTTCATCTTGTTATCAGTATTTTGTGAAGCGGGGTGGGAAAAAAACATTTTTGTCTTCATCAGTTTGTAGATGGTCCCCTAATTGCTCTCAGGACCGAATTTTCAATGCAAAATGTGAGTCATTGTGTATTGTTTACATGTCCGAAGTTTAAAGGCAGTCAACTAAACCATTCCGGAGAAATTCTAAAAAATGTGAAATTCTGCAAGTGGGCATATAGTGTAATTCTATTTAACATTAACGTGTAATAGCTTCAGTTAGTCAGTACTTTCCATTATTAATAAAAAGTGCAGAATGTTTGTGTTTTCTATTACTACAAAACTTCTAGAAAAAGACAAGATGCTAATTAAAGACAATACTTTTTTATTTCAAAATACATACAATTCATTTAAATCGAAATTTTTATGAATTTTAGTGAATAGCTTTCAAAGTTCATGAAGCCCGATTTCTTAGATTTCAGTCCTGTGAAAAAAAGAAATAAACAGATTATTTTATATACAGGGTGTTCATTAATTATTGTCGGGGTTTCCGTACCTCATAACTTTCGAATATATTCTCTCCCTCTGAGTTTGGCATTGGCTTGGATGGCATCCGATACAGTACTCTGGTGCAAGACCAACTGTGTGATGCTCCTTTTTTTCCCTCCCTTCCACCCGAGGATGGTCTTCGCTCTCTTGATTTATTTTTCTTCGATTGTTTCTCGCTGACCGTTATTTGGTTACGGTTTCACTTTCACGTTGCCCGATGGAAACTCATCTACTTTAATAAGCTTTCGTTTTCTTTTATTAGAAATCGCTCGTGTGAAAAAGATGTGTCGATAATTTTCTAGAATATAATTCAGATAATTACAATTAAAAATTTGGGACTATTTAGGATTAAAACGGTTTATTAAAGATCCTATTTTAAAAACATTAACTTGAGGTGTATTTTTGCAGCACTGCTCGCTTCTGAGCTGACGAGTTGCCACTGTATTTAACCTTTCCTTATAGTTGGTACAAGTACTGCATGAGTAGAATTTTTTTTCTTTGCGTATGGGCTTTTCTGGATGTGATATAACTAAACCATTAGATTTATATTTTCCGAACCGAAGAACGGATTTGTCTTCCCTCTAATCACCCGAGTCCACTAATACTAGATAGTTCTGTTTATGCATATACCAACAAGTAGAATTTTTTAATCAAAAATATCGATGTCAAAACAAAATTGTAAATGCGTGAGGCTCTAAAAACAATACTTTAAAGAAAATTAGCCGCATTTAATAAGAATACAATTTCTAAACTTCCATTAAAAATTAAGATATATTACAAATATTATTAAAATTCCATTATTTTGAGACCCTATTTTTGATTAAAAATTATTTTCTAATTATTAGTACAGTTATAAAGCTAGTTTTAAATTAACTTTTATTTAATTTTGTTGTTTTATAATCTATTCTGGTTAGGAGACACCATGCTGTTTTAATAGTAAAGCAATACTTTGATGAAATAATTTTTGTCCATTCGAGTTGCTGTTCCTTTCATGGTCGTTGTGTTTGTATTTGAACAAGGTAATGACCCAATCGCGTAATGAAAAGCTGTATCTTTTAATAATCATTAAATGTTTGCTCGAGATTTAACTCTTCCAACATTTTTGTTATTTAACTCTATATACTACTATTAAATATGACTTAGAGACCAATCCATTTGCGTTTAGTTACAAGCAATTTAATTATAAGTTATATAAGAAGTGCAGATTTTAAATGAGAATTTCTCCCATTAAATTTTTTTTAAAATAATTTTCAGTATCCATCTCCATATTAAAGATTTAGACAACATTTTCCCAACTTTTTTATGATAATATTTCTTTTTGTAAGATTTCAGTATAAAACGGTCAAAATTAGATTTTTTTTATTAAAAATTGTGGCATTAAATTTGACGATAGGTCTCTTCGTTTTGACCATGAAATATCATAACTTACCATCAACGGCATTTTCAACTATATATATATATATATATAAAAATGACCAATATTACCAATAAATTAAAAAGCATTGCTTCTTAAAAAGATTTGTAATGAAAGCATTACCAAAAAATAAATTTTGTTGATAATGCTTTAATAAAATATATTTTGTCATGATGTATACAAAAGTGCCTTATATTGCACATAAGGGTAAAATTTGCACTGTAAAAAGGAAATATATGAATAAACTAAAAGAGTAGTAAATATAATGTATCATATTTACAAACAGATTATATGCATTAACATTAATAAACATAGGATATTTCAAATTGACATCGTGTTGTTAATATATTCTGTTTTTGCAGGTATTAAATTAGTCTATTCTGAAATTCTTCAAAATTTTTTTCTTTTTAAAATTGCATTAAATTTCGTAATTTAGGAACAATGGGCACAAAACAATTATTTCAGATTTTTTTCTGTTTTGAAATTAAAGCCACGTGTTTATTTTCTGTGAAACAGAAAAATTGATGATATCATCAATCAATGCTTCAGTAATTATAAGCAATCCAGAGTTTTTGTTTTCTAAAATGCTTTTGTAAAAAATCAGTCAAACATCGCAAACCTAATTACTCTATAGCATTGACTCTTAAACGGCAATTAATTCATGCTCGGGTCCTTTAAAAACTGGTTAAATTTATTAAGAAACAACTTTAATACTGTCTACTAAGGAAATACTTTTAATGCAAATCATTTGCTAACAGGTTCTCTATTAAATGATGTCAATATATTTATTTCTTTTCTATCATTATGAAATTAAGTTAAGTCACTGAGCAGTGACATATATTTGCATTGCTCATATTTTTTTGCCTACTGTTCAAAACTTATAGTTCTGAGATAAGCATTTGGTTCTGATTAATAAATAAATCTGTTTTCTCACAAATTCGCTACATTTGAGTCAAAAATAAGTATCTTTAATTTATATTGTATTTTAGTCATGTATATGTATTTTTGGAGTTTATGAAGTGAGCTTATATGAAGTATGGCTTTGTTTGTGACTTCATTTGAAAAAATAAACAAAATTAGGTGAAAATTTTAAAAATATTTATGAGTTACTGAAGTTTCTTTCTGTAGCAGTGGGTGTTTTATGCATTATATTTTGATATTAGTAAGGTAATCAGTCTCATAAGGCCAATCCTTTGTTGTTCTTTTTTTTCAAAAATTCAGATATATTCATAAATTCTTTCTGTAGCAGTGCGTGTTTTATGCATTATATTTTGATATTAGAAAGGTAATCAGTCGCATAAAGCCAATCCTTTGTTGTTCTTTTTTTTCAAAAATTCAGATATATTCATAAATTCATAAATTTAATATTTTTAATTATATCCCTTATACACCTATTCATTTATATAGAATTACGCTGCAGATATTTTTAAAATACTCGTTAATCGTAGGATTAAGACTTCATGCACCCATGTGCAGTAATGCTACTTTCCTCAGAAAAAGGTAAGATTTTTCTTCTAAGAAATATATTGTGTTATAGTCAATGTAAAACTAGGAGCTGCCTACGTTTGGTGAGTGGGAAAAGTATGTGTTTCTATGCAGTGGCGGCGATTTGGTTGAAAAAGTAGGGAGGCAAGGAGTTTATGGACATCTAAAAGTATCTGGGAGTAGAGAGGTCAACAACAATATTTGAAAATTTAGCTAGAAACTTAGCTAACTTTCCCGGACACTATTGCTTTTTAATAATTCTTATTTTTAGGCAGCTAAAAAGAAATAAAAATTTAATTTTTTCAGCAAAAAGTAGGGGCGACAGTCCCCTTTCGTCCTCTCCCAACTCGTCGCCACTGTTTCTATGAACTTAGTTATAAAAGAGTTTCATAAAATTACTTGAGTTTCTTTTTAAATGTTTACCTTTACGAGACAAATTATCGAATGTTTTTTCAAGTTCAAATGTGTCTTTTATCTGCTAGGACCACATTCAAGAATATCCAGCCTGACGAAATTATACTTTACGTATGTTTCCTCATATTGTTTCCTTGAATATTCATCCTCTATATAAGAACATTAACCAAAATTCAATATTATATAAACAGTTAAATGATATGATAGTCTCGAAAAAGTAATTTGCTTTCAGTAATGTCAGTAAACACGTTTAACGATTCCCATAACCATTGATTTCTGTAAAGGTCTCCATAACCACTGATGACTATATACAGTAATAATAAATTTAAAATGCATTAGCGTTTGAAATTTATTATTACATTCTAAGTCTATTGCTGAACTAATAATAGGATGTTTTTTTATCATAGAAAATTACATATACTTTAAAATAGTTTACAATAGTGAATCCGAAATCTATAAAACGGTGATTAGTTTTCAATTGTTTTGAATAAAAATCCCCAAAATTTCGAATGCTTGAAATCTTCATATACTAAATTTATGATTTTCAGCAGTATTTAGTAAAATTAATTAACTTACCTCCTCTTAAAACATCTGTAAAAATATTTCACGTATTTTAATAATAGTTAAGTAATGGAGAATAAAAGTTTTGCAGTTCTTCCAGATCAAATGCGAAAAACTGAACAAGTAATTTATTGTTAAATTACACTATAATGCATCATGCATGCTTTCTTTTTTACTTCAAAGAAGAATTGTTTGGCTTTTAAAATAATTATCTAATAATAAACTAACTTTAATGAAGAGACATTCAGTAGATGGCATATAGATAACAAAGCAGTAAAACATTAAATGGGTGATTTTAGCAGATCAGATACAAAATAGCTACTCTGTATGTATAAAAGGAAAACCTATTACATGGCATTTTAAAGCCATGTTTTGTGTCATTTCTACGCCATATTATCCATTGTGTGACATTTTTCTATGAATTATTCAACGATATTTCAACGCAAATTTGATGTTTATATTAACAAAGTTGATATTTGTTGTTATATTAATAAAGTTGATTTTGTTGTTAGATGAACAAAGTTGATAATTGTTGTTATATTAATAAAGTTGATTTTGTTGTTAGATGAACAAAGTTGATAATTGTTGTTATATAACAAAGTTGATATTTTTTGTTATATGAACAAAGATACAGATAACATGATTAATAATTGTTGTTTCATCGACCAATTAGGCAACATTATCCACCAATGGCATCGGTTACTCGGACTTCACATAACATAACATAACACCACTCCATGCCCCTGCAACTATAACCATAAGGTTATTTAAGCAGTGTCACGGCCATGAAGTGGGAAAAAAATCACAACACCCGAGGGGGTGACCTCTCTTAAAACTTGGCAATTCTCTACACCGCTGCCTAATTAAAAACGCAACAAGTTTACAAATGTTTACATTACATTAGGAAAGATTGCCATTGTGATATACATTGTAAAAATATTTTAGTAACACAGAGTAAAATAAAACTTTGAAACAACACAAAATTACGCAGTTATACATGAAATAACTGGACAATAACAAAAACTAAATTCAATGGAAAAGCTATACGAAGAAAAAAATATACATTCGAAAACAAAAAGGAAAGGAAAATATGAGTTTAAATACTGAAGAGTGGGACTTTTTTGTTTAAAATGTTAGAGACTCAAAAATATTTTACTAAATATGATTGATAGGACCGAGAGAGTGTATAAAAAGTTAGATTTCGTAACTTTTCAGAAATATATTCATTCAATCAAGAAACGTATATTATAATTTTCCCCTTCATTTAAAGCATTTTTGCAATTGGAACTATATGCCTATCTCTAACAGTTTAGAAATTAGCTATTGGACCAAAATAAATGTGGACATGCTGTATATTTACCAGAATGAATACTGATCATTATAAAGCACTGGATAAAAATTCTCAAAATTTCGCATTCTTTGCCATTTAAAGGTTTAAAACTTCTTTCACAAGTTTTTATTTAACAAGACATCTTTCAGGTTTGCAAAGATGGTTTCAAGACCGATTTTTCACTTATTTCTTATATACTAGAGTTCTGAAATTTTATACAGTTGTATGTTCTGGATGACAATGCATTATTTTAACATTTTCAGAACTTAATTATTATTAATCAATTGATTTTAATTTAATTTCATATGCGTGGCGCCATCTAGCATATAATTCGAGGAAAAAAGTTATATTGACATTCCATACTAGCAGAAAATAATAAAATTTAAAAACACGTTTTCATTAGTGAACTAAAAAGAAGGTACCAATTTTTTTCATGAAAAACATTACACCCAAACGAAATCTTAAAAGCATGAGATGCTAAAAGCAGCACTATAAAGAAATTAAGTCACAATGAATATCATAAGAAAGAAATTTTCATAAAATTCATTAAAATTAAAAATATATTATAGATGTGATTATAATTCCAATTTCTTCAGAGTATTTCTACCAACTCATCGAGCTTTTGTTTTGACTTCCATATTTTAGATTTAAAAAAATATTCATTTCTTCTTTCTTTGGTCATTACTTTCTAAATATAGTTAATTTCACAGATTATCATCAATTTAGATATTTCTGAACTTTAACATGTAAATTGCTCTTTTTTCCATTAATGTGAACTTTTTCAGAGTTCTCATCAACTATTTTCTGTTCGTAACATTATTTCTTAATAATGTTACGAACATGGAATGTCGCTTCCCGGCAATGTTAGTCTTATGGTTTGGAAGAGAGTTTTAAAGGGGTAAGTATGGAATGACCGGCAGTGGACAGGACTGGGCCAATGACCTTGACAAACATTTTGGAGAAAAATTTGGCGACAAATCGAAGATTCTCGAAAATGCAATTATTTTCCCGATATCTCTATTAGGAGCCGGAATCCGGATTTCTCCAGAGATTTCCATGTGACGTCACGGCCTATCCGAGAGACTATAAATAGCGCCGTGCTCGAATCACAGGGGTGAATCGTCTTGGAACGTGTTGAATCGTCTTTGGACTTTGATGTGTATTGATTGACTGCGAACGTCTTTGGTGTGTGAAAGCCTTCGGAGAATCACTTGGAGTTTCGTCTGTAGTGCGATCTGGAAAGCTGATGAGCTGAGCGCTATTGAAAGTGCTGTTACTGCCATTTTTAGTGATTTGCTGTCTGTTTGCGTTGTTAATCTGTGCAAGATGTATTGCTCCTGTTACCTGTGCTTTATGTTTTCCTGAATATTTGTGAATAAGCCGTCATTCTTCATTATCCTGATTGTTTAACTGTTTTCACCGTACACGCCCACAGGCCGATTTTTGCACCAATAAACACGAGCTTATAATTATCACAATTATGCAACGTATGGCATTCCAGAAATCATTCATATTAATAAATGAATGCACGGTTACATTAACAGAGAATTTTTAAAACATAATGGGAGATTCGGATTGAACATCGAAATTTTGAATAATGTTCAAAAGTCGAATACGGCGCTTCGGACGAATTCCTACTCTTCTCCGTCCAGATAACTTTTTGCTCAACACAGGTATACACCAGGTTCAGATGCAACGGCATGTGATTTAAAATTTCTTTTAGGTGAATAATCTTTAAGACACGTTCGCTAATAAATTGCTCTGTCTCTCATTACAAAAAATATAGTATATTTATGAAAATAGAAAAAACAACAAAAAAATAATACCATGTATAATCTATAAGACATCACAGTAGTATCAAGAATTTTTTTTTCGGATCTAGTCAGATAACATTGCATTCTTGTTTAAAATTTTTTATGAATTTTGCCTTACCAAACTTTTCAACACCAAGTTTATAGGTTAGAAACTATCTGCAAATTATATGATGTGTCATGCGACATGCATAATGCAAAAAAAACGTTCTACGGAGCAGATCGTTGGACCTAGAGCTACCAAATTTGGCAGATATTTACTTCTTGGGTAGCATGTGCTCATTGAGAAAAGGTTTTTTGAAATTTTAGTTAGATTTTTAATTTAGAATTAATCAAAATGTTGAAGTGTTCCCTCAATCACTTCTGAGCATAAAACCATTTTTACACAATTTTAAAATTTAAAAAAATAGCTACCAATTTTGTTATACCAATTATTATTGTTGTTAATTTTATTGTTGTGTAATTTGTTTTCTCTTAAATTTTAATTCATTTTTCAAAATTAGTTTTAAACACAATTTTGAAACAATAACCCTATGCATTAAGAGAGCAAAATTGTGAATATTTTAATAGCTCTCGTGCGATTAAGCAAAAATAAATTGCCTCTTCATTCAAGAGATTTCCCGTCAAATTTGACGTGCTTAAATAGATATATATGCGAAAGAAATGCTTAACATTGATTGAAAACAAACATATTATTTACATATTTCTTTATTCAAAAAACCTCTTGGTGAAAACAACATTCCGTGCGAAGTATTTTTCGTTGTTTAACAATTTCCCTTGTACTTCAGATGTCTTTGTGTAAATTTTAACGGCGAGCTTGAGCTTGATCGGGAGTTTGTCTTTCGATGCGGCGACTATGAGCGACTGCATCTCTTTCTCGGCGAGCTTGAGATTGAGCTGGAGTTTCGACTTCGATGCGTCTTCTATAAGCGGCTGCATCTACTGCACGAATCCTGTCCAACAATTCCTGGCTTTGTCTCGCTAACCATCTTGCTTTCACTTTACATCTTGAACTAGTTTCTTCACTTTCCACTGATGCCTTTCTATTGTCTTTTCGTCGTTTTGTGGCCAGAAGAGGAAGACCTCGAATAATATATTCGGACAATGGCACAAATTTCAGAGGGTCTTGTAACGAATTGGCTGCTATCGATTGGAACGAAGTTCCTCGTATGCATAGATACAACGTATAACGTGGAAATTTATACTTCTCACAGCTGCCTGGTGGGGTGTCTTTTGGGAGAGGTTTGTGAGAACAGTATAAGAGCTTCTCAGGAGAACGTTAGGTAAAGCCATATTCACGTATGAAGAGCTGTTGACAGTCATATGCGAATGTGAAAAGGTTGTTAATTCACGTCCGTTAACATACCTATCTTAAGACATGCAGGATTTTATTCCAATTACGCCAGCTATTATTTTGTTTGACAGATCAACTGCCGACGTAAAGGATTTAGATGTGCGGGATGCTAATCACTTCCGCAAGAGATTGAGATTTCGAGCTAAAGTAATCGAAGAGCTGAGAGATTTAGGAGCGAATACCTGGGTCAGCTGATTCAACGACGGAAAAAGATTCTCTGTTGTCAAACATTCGTGAACATATCGTCTTAATTGGAGACGATGTGAAAAGACGTCTTCATTGGCCTTTGACTCGCGTAATAGAACTGATTCCAGGAAAGGATGGACTAGTGCGAACTGTTAAATTAAAGACTCAGTCTTGTACCCTAATTCGTTCAATCCAACGTGTGTTTCCGCTTGAGGTTAGTGGAAATGACTTGAAAAGTTTACTACTCCAGAAAGTTCAACTGACTGAATCGTCTGTGAACTCTCCTAATCCAAATTCTTCAGAGGCTTCTGTGAAATCGCCGATTCCTGATTCTTTAAAGACTAACCAGCCTCAAATGACCAGATGTGATCGTACCATAAAGAGACCTAGGAGACTAAGTGACTCTAAGTGAAGTTTTTGAGTAGCTACCCAGCTCCTCAAAAGGGGGGGGGTGCGAATAGCATCACGTCACCAACCAATCAGAGCCAAACAGAACTGACGTCAGGTGTTGTTATTCTGTTTTCACTTACCAGATGTACCTCTAGCTTCTCAATGTAACCTTGTACGTTGCGTTTGTCTGTGATTAAATGTCTTTTATGTGTCACATCCTTACCTATTCAGTATTTAGCTATTCACTCTTCCAAAACTCGACATCGGGTAGATGTCAGCCCTGCATTAGTACTGGAATTATTGTGTAGCTGAGAGTTACACTACAGTAGGTATGTATAATCCACAATTTTTTGAGTAACAAATATTTTTGCTATTGCTATTTTTAAATATCTATTCCAAATAACTGTTATTTCAATCACACTTTTAATTTTCAAAAAGTCGTATTAAGTAGAAGTAAAGTTTTCTAAAAAATTTAAATAAAAAATTGCTATTTCTTTTTAATATACATGCTTTATATGAATGTTTAGTTCGATTAATGTTAAGTTTTAATGTTTAGTTCTTTATACTGTCAACAGATGGCGCCAGCAAAATCTTTTTTGGATTTTTGTAGAAGGAGATGTTGGAAGGTGAGTTCACGGATCACAATCAATAGTAATCAATCACAGAAGTCAGCCTTCGACGTCACAGTCGCAGTTTTCGGCGCGATCGCAGAAGGTAGCTTCTACCGTGATTATTCTTTTTTCGAAGAATTACGGCGATTCTGTCAAGCAAAGAGAAAATCGAATACGTGCTGCTTTGAGTTCACGACGAAGCTTCGAATTATAAAAGCGACGTAACCATTCGAGAACACGTGGCCCAACAAGAGGTTTGGTTTCATGAAACTTACTGCCGCAAAAACCATTTCTGATTATGCTGCGCCAAACGTATGGTCTAGGATAAAATCTTAGTATAGTAACTGTTAGTATAGTAAATCTTAGTATAGTAAAACTTAACATAATAACTGTTAGTACAGTAAATCTTAGTAGAGTAAAACTTAGTATAGTAACTTAGTAACTGAACTCCTAAACGGAGTTCAGTTAAAAGGGGTCTGCCATACGTTATGACGTGTTAATTTGTAAAGTTTTCAAAAAACTTGAAAAAGGAAAAAATTACCTTAAAACATGGTAAACATATCAGATCAAAGAGTAAAAACCAATCATTTTTAAAAAAGTAAAAAGTTGTGGATGAGAATCTTTGTGAAGTATGTCTTTAAGAGTGTTTGGCGGTGGGATAGAACGGGAGAGCTTTGGGTCCGGAGCCGAACATCCTAACCACTAGACAAAAGGAATTCCCAATGTCCGGAGGTGGATATTGGCTAATATACATTAGAGTAAGATGGCGTAGCATGGTGCACCACAGGAGCATCCCCCAGCTTGTTTGATATTATCTGAATATCAAGTAAGCGATGTGCTGCGCGCATATGCGCTGATTGCTGCCTAGATTGTTGGTGCGCAGGCACGTGAAGGCTTTTGTGCTATGAAACGCGTCATAGACTTTTGTGCTGTGAAATGCGTCACAGACTTTGTGCTATGAAATGTGTCATAGAATTTGAATAGGAAGAGCTGCATTGCTGTAGGAGTTGCAGTGCTGCCCAGTGGCGGTTTTTCGCACAGGCGTTAGAGGCGCCCGCCTCGTGCCTGGAGAATCTAGAGGGCCTCAAAACCTATTCTACGTACATCGTAGTGCTAAGCCAATGGCGAATTTGTGACAGTGTATAGGGGAGGGGGCTTCAAAGCAATTTTACGCCTGTGGCCTCATATTGGCAAAATCCGCCACTGGTTCTGCCATCTGTTTAATGTAGCAGAAGATGGAATTGATCTTATTTTTGGTTCTGCCATCTATTAGTGGGACTGAAAGTTGTTGCTGCGTGTTCTTTGTCCGCGAGTCACCACCTTAGAGGCAGAATAGAACCGGAGACCTTTGGGTCCGGAGCCGAACATCCTAACCACTGGACAAAAAGAATTCCCAATGTTCGGAGGTGGATATTGGCTAATATACATCAGAGTAAGATGGCGTAGCACGGTGTGCCACAATTGATACAGGATGAGTGGAAACAGCGGATGCTTTGGTGATTAAATTGTTGACATTCAATAAGAATGTGGAGAACAGTCATTTGGCATTGGCATGCTTCACAACAAGAAGGGTGATTCAGAGAAAGACTTCTTAAACCGCGAGGGGGGGGATGCAAAAAATACGAGACGAGGTGGTGCAGGGTGATCTGCGAGTGGGGTAGATAGTTCGCATATTTACGGATCCTACTATGGTTTGGGCCGAGGTCGCTTTTCATTGACACTTAGCGTCACATAACTTCGCTTACTTCTGAATGATGTCATAGGAGCGCGCTTAGTTTGTTTTTCGATTTTTGTCTTAGCTATTGTATCATGGAGAAGCCAAAATTATCTTTTAATTACGATTATTTGGATATTTCTAAAAGGAATGCTGCATTCAAGATAAAGATAATTTTGGCTTCTCCATGATACAATAGCGAAGACAAAAATCGAAATCCAAACTAAACGCGCTCCTATGACATCATTCAAAAGTAAGCGAAGTCACGTGACGCTGAGGGCCAATGAAAAGCGACCTCGGTCCAAACCACAGTAGGATCCGTAAATATGCAGGTAGTTCATACATATGTGAGAGCTTTTAGAGTAGCTTTTATGACGTCATCTGTTGACAGTACATAAGACTAAAA
The DNA here is from genome assembly GCA_013235015.1 of Araneus ventricosus. Classification (NCBI taxonomy): domain Eukaryota; kingdom Metazoa; phylum Arthropoda; class Arachnida; order Araneae; family Araneidae; genus Araneus; species Araneus ventricosus. The sequence goes on from BGPR01000320.1 coordinate 74,826, forward strand.
CCTTGCAAAGAAATGAAATTAAAATTTTTAAAAAACACTTTGCGTACATTTTATACAAATGACTGAATCGCGTCTTTTTTTACAGTAGTATTCGTCACTGGTAGTTGTGATTTTTTGATATTGCGTAGAAAATAACAGTTCGTCAAATATTCGTCATCCCTACGCTACAGTAAGCGGAAAGTTCTACATTACCCCAAATAAGCAAAACTGAAAACTCGTCCATACACAAAAAAATAATATTCAATGCATTGTCTGTTTTGGAATAAAGAAATATAAAACGGTAGTTTGTGTGGCAGAGTTTTGGAATCCTTCCAGCCGAACTGTACATATGGCTATCTCTCAGCCCTCCAGACCTGTACAGTGTAGGTCTTGAGCAGCATTATTCAACCTTCTGCAACTAATGTATTTTTTTTAATTTTTTCTTAGATAAATTATATAGGAGTATATTTGGATTTAAAATTTATTTAAAAAATTATTTAGATTTGATTTTTTTTTCGGGAGATATTTTTAATGTTAGCCTTGAAATCTGGCAGTTCGTTTGTTTTGGTCATGATTATTTATGTTTTTATATTGACATGTCAATCAAATGTTATATAAAACGCTTCTTTCTGGCTTGTCCTGAACTTTAAATAAAATTAATATACGTAGTTTTTTTGTATAAATAAAACAGTAGTCAGATGACTTCGAATTTACGCTGGTGATTCTAAAATGTTTTCCCTTATCCTTTAATATCTGCTTATACATCTTGTTATATCTGTGTGAATATTGTTTTAATTATTTCATCTAAGATTTTGATACAAAACATGTGACGTCAATGTTTCAGTCAGATTCCACACTTTAACATATTAATGGAATTAATTATTCGAAATATTACACTTCGCTGATGCGAAGGTCATAAAAGTTAATCATTGCTTCATTGCCTATTCGAAATTTAATGAGATAATGTATAAATGCCATGTTGGTACTTTAACTTTCGTACAAGAAAGTAACTGTATAACAACCATAAATTTCAACTGTAAAACTTCAAAGAAAATGTGGAGAGATTATTCTTGAGTACAAATTTTTACCTCTTTTTTTCTCTTGTATGTTGAATTTAATACATTTGATGTCAATTAAATATGCACTGACACCCAAAGTTGAGTAAAACATTACTCTAACCTCTCTAGACTTTACATAAACTGACCATATTTTTTAAATGTCAATCTAAGATGTAACAGATCGTGGATTTGTAACAAGATGTGCTAGTTGTTTGGGAGTGGGGGGACATTAAGTTGGACAAAATTAATTTTCTTTTTTTTTTATTTCCAGTGCAATAAGATTTTTAAACTTCTAAAAATATGAATGAAAGTGCTGGAATAGGTGAAGAAATATTGATTTTCTTTATACTGTTTTTAATTTATATTGGGATGAAGGAATAATTGGGAAGGCAAATTCTTCAGATTTTTTTTTAAATATTAGCTATTTACTTACAAAAAAATTTGGAAAAACAGTTAAAAATCAGGATTATCCTTGCTAAGCTGAGATGTCTGGTCACTTTGGTGTGCACAACTCTCTACCTTTTGTAATGTTCAGAAAGAATATCATTAAAGTCTTTTTGAATTTTTTTACAGGAATTTTGAAATGCATTGAGATTTATAATTTTGCATAAAAGTTTTGCTGATTAAAATATTCTCATTTGTTATCTTGGCTGGTTCTTTTTTCATATGCATTTGTTACTAGATACATATTAAAGATATGATAATTAAGTAAATAGTAAAATTTCTGTAAATAATAAGCTTAAATAAGATGCATATTTTTTCAGACCTTTAAAAGTGAGAGAGAACTGTGCATATTCAGTTTTGGGAATCATTATGTTTTATGCTGCTTTTTGTACTATTAGATGATGCAAATTTGCTAATAACCATAACCATTTAATGATAAATAAAGATTTGACATTAACCCTGTAAATGTTCAGTTATTTTTATCTAAAAGCTTTGAAACCTTAAAAATTAGCTTTTAAAATGACTGATTGGATCTTTATTACGTTTAGTCAAGTCTCTAAAATCTTAAGAATGTTTTATCTATGCTAGTTTAAGAAATCATATACACATAAACATGAATTATCTGCTTTTGAACTGAACATGAAAAATGGAAAAATACGGCTCAAACATTTAGAACAGTGGTGCACAAACTGTGGGTCATGAAAAAATTTTTGTGGGTCACTAAATTCTAAGAAATTTATTTGACAATAAAAAATGTTAGGTTTTTCTTCAAAAAATATGGTTGCGACCCTCCTGAGGGTTGCAGAAAAATTTTACACAAAGTGAGGGGGTCGGAAATGAAAATAATTTGCTCACCAGTGACTTAGAAGGTTAATGTTATACTATTAAGATGCTGATGATTCTTACAAAATTAATTTCTTAAGCAGCATTTGTATCTACTGTGTGTTATTAATAGGGATGTAACGAATACTCTGCAACTATTCGGTATTCGACTGGCCAAATACTAAGCAGTTATTTTCGGCCGAATGTATTCAAGATAATAATTTTTTTTAATGTGCTTTTAAAAACACATTTAACAAAGAATTTTGCAGAATTGTATTTCAGAGCATTTATTATAAAAAATCTAACATTTATCCAAATTTTAAGTTGCATAGTACATAAGTGTATTTAATAATGTTGCGTATCATTTATAGAAGTCTGTTCTTTATGGTTTCATGTATAGTACCAGCTTCAGAAAATAAACAGTCACTATATAATGCTTGAAGGTGCTGAAAGATATTTTCTTGCTAAATTTACCAACCTTGGAAATTTTTCTGCATTTTTTTCCCACCAATTAAGTGAGCACTCTATCCTACCTTTAGAAGTTCTTTATCAAAGTAGTTCCAGTAATTTTAATTTATCCATTTAATTTTCTTCTGTGTTTGTCATTGTCATGTTCTGCAATGATGAGGATTCCTCATTTCTTATTATTGGAATTAATGTATTTAAAATATTACAAATATACAGGGTCATTCCATGTGTAGACACCCAATGAGTGTTGCTCTATAGTAACAGATTTTTTTTAAAAAATTCCCACTAAAACTTATGGTGGTGAAACCCTCATATATCAATTTGTAAAACATTTTGTCCATTATTGGCTGAGATATAGACATTTGTAAAACGGCCATTTTTAGCAAATTCCGGCCATCTTGGATTTGGCACTACTGTGAAAAATTGCAATAACTTGAGAAATAATGGATCAAATTCAACAATTTTGGTACCAATTTGAAGCTATTTATGTGAGGAATATAAATCCAGTGTTTAAATAAAATTAAATATATGTTTTACTATATTTTTACATGGAAAATGAAAAAAATGATCTTCAGAATTTAGCCAAATTTAATGGGATGTAAAAAAAAGGGCCCATCATATTTTTTTCTGAAACTTGGTCGAAACAGTAATCAATATGTGTCCTTTAAGTATAAAAAAATTAGGAAGGTAATATTTCTTAACAACTAAAAAAAATATTTTTTTTAAACCCACGATATCGAGGTATGAAACTTCTTGTTGCTGGAATATGCTAGTAAATCACTTTCTAAAAAATAAGTTATCATTCTTATATTTCATAATCTTAGTTTTAAATATTAAAAAAACATTTACTATACTCAAAAAATACATTTATAGCAATTATTTCAGAAATTGCATCATCTACAACTAGCTCTAAATAATGCAATTTGCCTTATAATTTCTTGTGTTGTATCTTCGTTTTTTTTCCGCTTCAAGTGGAAACAATTATAATGAATTTAATATTAAAACAATATTAAATTAATATTTTTATTACATGAGAAGTGAAAAAAATACCTTCAGATTATAACCAGCTTTAATGAACTGTTAAGAAATTGACAAATAGTTCTTTTAAGCTTATAAAGAACAATAATTTGATGTTTTAAATCTAAAAAAAATATAGGAATGGTAAATATTTCTTCAAATATATATCGACTATATATAATAACTATAAATGGACATAATGCAAAATTATTTTTAAAAAGCATAAATGAAATCTATACATACTATTTTTAACATTCAGAAAAAATAAATGAATTTAATCTACCTTGAAATTTTTGAATAATAGTTCAATACAGTTATTTTCCTCAGGTGTTACTTTATATGTTGTTCTTGTGTTAGTTGAGGGAGCAGACACAATTTTCATTATGTGTTCGTATGGAATCCAACACAGATCCAAAGGTTTCGGCCACGTATACGATGCACTTGGACCATGATTTTATAGTCATTATATTCATCATAGCATTCCACAATTTTTCCAATCCACCAGTTAATTCCTTATGTGCAGGCAGCGTATTGTTCATTCTGGAATGTCAGTGGTAAGATCTTGCTTCCTAAAGTAGCAATGAATGTTGTGGTGGAATCTGATACCCTGGAAACCAATAATTGTGTTTCGTTTATAGGAACAAAGCTGTGATTTGACCTTGTTCCTTTAATTGTATCTACGGTTTGATACCTCATTGCTAATTGACAGTGGAAAATCTCAATTTCAGATTTTTCTACAAAAAAAATTTTGATTCCTTTAATAGAATCCTTCGTAAATTTATACAAATCAGAAGCATTGAACATTTGGTCTTTATATGGTCGCTGAAGGCTTGCTTTGTTTGCTGTGCGTTTTATGGTACCACCTATATTATCACAAGCTCCTTTCCTATGGCAAGATACAAAAAAATGCCATTCAGCTGTCACGCCATGATCTTTTTCATGGTGACAGAAATTTATAAAGTTTTTAAAATTTTTATATTGAGCTGATGATCCATCACTGAAATACTTTATGTATTTAATTTGTGACACTTCTTTAATTAAATCCTGATCAGTTACTTTTTGGAAAGTCCAAAATGTTGTTGCGTCATGGACCAAATGGTCACTAATTACACACATAAGGATAGGTTTCAACTTATCATTAGCCGTGTCCTTTACATATGCTAGAAAAGGATGAATTGTCACCTGCTCTTTCTTCCAATGAACACTTTGGATAACTTCTTGCATGATACAAGTATAGTTTTCAGAAAAATTTACTAGAATAATAGAAATACCTTCAATCAATTCATCCTTTGTTTTGCTAGAGTACTTACTCTGAGCTTTGTGAAGAAGTGATGGGTGCATAATGTAGACAGTTTTGCAACTAAATTTTCATCAATTGATGTAATAATTGTTTTCAGTTCTGCACCATCAGTTTTCACCCATTGTTTGCAAGAAATTTCATTAATCATTTCTAATTGATTGGAAAACATTAATTCTTCTTTCAGAATTTCCACAGATGGACAGTTATCACATCTGTGTACCATTCACTTTTCGGATTCAGAGGAACAAACCAGTTTTCTTAACAGTGAAATATAGTCACGAATATGAAGAGCATGAAGTATGAGTTTAATATTTTGATGATGTATGCAAACGCACACAGAATGAATACCTTCATTTCCAGCAGTCACACATTCTCTTGGGGCATAATGAGCAAAATTTAGATAGTCCAATTTTTAAATCTTTATGATGCAATTTTTGAAATTATTGCTATAAATGTATTTTTTGAGTACTTATAGTAGAGGCTTTTTAATATTTAAAATTAAGATTATGAAATATAAGAATGATAACTTATTTTTTAGAAAGCGATTTACTAGCATATTCCAGCAACAAGAAGTTTCATACCTCGATATCCTGGGTTAAAAAAAAAATTGTTTTTTAGTTGTTAAGAAATATTACCTTCCTAATTTTTTTTTATACTTAAAGGACACATATTGATTAGTGTTTCTACCAAGTTTCAGAAAAAAATACGATGGGCCATTTTTTTTACAGCCCATTAAATTTGGCTAAATTCTGAAGATAATTTTTTTCATTTTCCATGTAAAAATATAATAAAACATGTATTTAATTTTAGTTAAACACTGGATTTATATTCCTCATATAAATAGCTTCAAATTGGTACCAAAATTGTTGAATTTGAACCATTATTTCTCAAGTTATTGCAATTTTTCACAGTAGTGCCAAATCCAAGATGGCCGAAATTTGCTAAAAATGGCCGTTTTCCAAATGTCCATATCTCGGCCAATAATGACAAAATGTTTTACAAATTGATATATGAGGGTTTCACCACCATAAGTTTTAGTGGTAATTTTTTTTAAAAAATCTGTTACTATGGAGCAACAAATTTTTCTAATATTGGGTGTCTTCACATGGGATAACTCTACATACAGGTATTAACATTTCTTTAAATATACAAATAATAAAAAATCTATTTTATTTAATCTTAAATTTTTTCATTTAAAATTTGAAAAATATTTCATTTAGGATCAAAAGTGAAATGTTTTTTTTTTTTTTTAATTTCGTATTCGGTTGCCGGATATTCATTATTTGGTCGAATATTCGGTATTCAGCTGGATGACTATTCTTTACATCCTTAGTTGTTAACAAACTAGAAAAGAGATAAATTTTATTCCACAAAATATCTTGATTATGATGTATTTATATGCAAGTGTTTTTATATTGCAAACTTCCTATATTTCATTATATATATTTTTATAACCATGTGTTTTATGCAGAAACTCATGGCTTCCCTACAAGGCTTACCACCTTTGCCCAAAAGCTTGAGTGGGCTTTTGAACTTCAGTAGCGCACAATGGAAAGAAATGGAGCGTCTTCATACCATGAGGACAATGATTCAACAGGACCTGAGTCGAGGATTAGCTGAAAGAACAAATTTACAAAGGTTGCCCTCGCACAGTGATAGCTCTGAAAATATTCAAGGTGATAATGGTGGTCTTTCTACAGATACACCAGCACAGAACAGAGCTGGACGGTTAGATGTGCAGCTAGCTTTGCTAAGAAAGGAAATGGTTTGTGCCTTAATTTGCAAAAAGTGTTCATTAGGTTTTTTTTTTCCCCCTTTTTATTAAGGATAATTTTTCCTGTTATGAACATTTCTGTGTTTCCTTCAATATTCTTTAGTTTTTGTCAAATTTCACTAATATTTCATTGATTGAATAGTTACAAGAATAATCTGTTTCTGTTGATAATAAATTGCTTGTTTCTGCTAAAGAAAATCTTATTAGTAGGATAAATTTGAATTAGAAACTAGCTAAAAATACTGATTAGTTATACTTTTTATAGTCTGAAGTATCTGTTATATATAAAATTAACTAGTTTTGTATAACAGATACTTAACATAAAATCTGATTTTGCTAATAAAAGATTTGAATAAAAGTCGGCTCATTAGATTTTTTTTATATCTTGATTATTACATTGTTTACCTATTCATTAATCTTAATACCTTAAGTGGTATGAAAGTTCACTAATTTTTATGATAAATATTAGTTCTAATCCATTCACAACTTAACTGTCTTGCCTTTATCCTGCATGTGCATTATTTCTCGTACTTTGGTAGATTTACCCATACATGTGCAGGCAATAAGAAATTGCATAATTTGTTTCTGTTTTTACATGCATTTTTTTCTGCACTTAGTTTATCATGTTACTAATAAATAACATTAAATACTAGTATAATAGGTTTAGTATTTTTTTGGTTTATGATGATGTTATTATGTATTGATATTATCTGGTTAATGCCATTGCATTCATTGGCCATTTTTTTCCAATGCTCTGTTTGTTTATGTGGCATATGTGGATCATCAATGCTTCACCACCTTCTGGCGATAGGAGCACATGAGTACTGTCATACAGAGACTCATAAGAAGCTAATAATATTCATGAGAATCCATTCTTTCAACCTAAGTATGTCGGGGGCATTGAGTCATGTAGCTGCAAATGTGGCCGTCTCCATTTTTTCAAAGATTTTAAGACCATTTGATGCTCTTAATATCCTGCCACCATAAGTTGTATACTGAAAGACAGTGCTGAGACCCTCCCATACCATGCAGATTATTTTTTTTTATATATTTTGACTAGATGATAGAGAAGTGACGACTAGAGATATTTTGGCTAGATGTGACAGAAAATTCACTTTTTCCAAAATTTTTCTGTTTGAGATGGTCATTTTTGCAGCTACACAACACAATTGTTTTCTCACAAAACTACTACCCAGTCTGTGATGTCTGACTCTATCCCTCTCCTTGTGGCAAATTATATCATGCAAACTGTGACATCTAATGAGGAAATAAAATGTGTCTAAGCTTAAAACTTCAAACAAATACTTTTATTTATTTATAACTGTAAAGTTTGCTTTCTTTTGTAGCATATGGCTATGACCAAAATTCTACCTTTCAGTAAAAAAGTGTTTTAAAATCACTTTATAAAAATTGCTGTTTTCATAGTTGTACATTTAACTTGAAGATGGCGTCTACTGAAACTAAACTGCATAAGTAACTGTAATAAAAAGGTGACTTTTTTTTTTTTGTCTTCCTGATTGGAAAAAGAAACTATTCAGTGATTAATAGTTAATAGCATGCCCACATTGATATCTGTATTTTAATATTCAGCTTTGTAATCTAGTCTTTATTGTCATTCTAGAAATTTTTTTCTGTGTGTTCTTTAGCTCTTAAAGAGCTTTTTACTTTCTCATATATGAAATATAAAAGTATACTTCGTACGTATACGTATACAAAGTATTGTAATCGTCAAAAAATGTGAGCTCGAAATTTTGATGAATCTTGACGTTTTAGACCTCTCCGAGTCCGAAAAACACAATTTTGGAATTAGGTCTGTCTGTCTGTGAACACAATAGCTCAAATACTATTAGAGTTGCAGGGATGAAATTTGGTATGTGATCTTTACACATAATTTATAGGCTTCTATCAAATTTTGGACAAAATCCATCTGTCGGCGTTCATGTGAACACTATATCTCAAAAACTTAAATAGCTAGGGAGATAAAATTTGTTACACAGTTTTATCATCAGGAACATAGGTTTGTATCAAATTTTGGGCCAAATTCGTCAAACGGTTGACTGTCTGTCAGTCTATATAATCACATACTTGTAAACATTATAACTCCTAAGCACTATGGCTTAGCTAAATAAAAATTGGTATGACGTCTGTTAAGATTAATTGTAGATATGTGCCCAATTTTTGTTGTAATCGGTTAAAAAAAGGTGTTCAAATTGCATATTCAGTTTTCTTACTATTGTGGTCAATTCAAACTCTCCACATGCATGCATACTCGGAGCAATCTCTGCACATGCGCAAGCTATTGAGCGAACAATGTCACTTTGTCCTTGATCTGGAATGAGTGGAACTTTGTAGTGTGTGATAGAGAAATAAATATTGTTGAGTTTTATTCTGTACACATCTCTTTGAATTTGATTCTTCACGTAAATATTTTACAATCACTATAATTTACAATTAAAAAATCTTCTGATAGTCATTGCATTCTGGGTTACAGTAGGTTCAGATTTTTTATCCATGTAGGGGGATAAATTGACATTTTTTTGGGAAGTTTAGGGGAGACCACTCCCGCTGGTTATATTCATCATCCTTACGGTTAGTTTTTACTGTATTCAAGATCAGTTTTATGCTTATTTTTATCAAAACTCTTTTCTTTTCTTCAGAACTGTTCATCATTAGTCAAAACATCATAAATAGGAGGAAATGGAAATGTAATATTCCATTTCTTACTATAAGTAATCGAATAATTACCTAGATATGAAGTATTTTATCAGTGTGTTTTGTAGTATTTATAAGTAGAGAAGTTATACTTTCTTTCATGAGGCTTAATATTTAAAGTGATTTAAAATCTTCCACATTGCTTAGTGATGTCTTAATTGACTCATTCTTAAAGAATCAGTTTGAAGTCTGTAAATTCCATAGCATAATGTTATGCTTTCTTCAAATTTGACAACAAACAGTTCTGGGCAATTTTTGGTAGCAATTTAACTTAAAGAAAAATAAAAAATAATAATAATAAAGGCTATAGATGTAACTGTAAATCTCCTGAAGCCATGCAGTTATTATACTTTCTTTTTACCTCTCGCTTCTTTCTCCATCTAGTTCTGATGAGAAAGTGTTTATTATATGCATAATCTGGTGAAACAAAAAAGCCCCTCCCCCTCAATCGCAGGAACAAAAGTAAAGGATTTTGAATAGCATCAAGTACACAAATAAAAATGGAACATTGCAAAAACATAAGGATAAAGACGATTTTATTGTGTTTTTTTATAGAGATATAATATTTTCAACAATAGATTTTTAAAACACAAACCTTTTTATGTGTAAAAAAAATAATGAACAAAATGACATTCTGTACTCTTTACATTTTCATTAATTTTTAATCTTAACATAATTTAATTAAATTGCCATTCATTTTTAGGTGGGTTTGCGGCAGCTGGATATGTCTCTTTTGTGCCAATTGTGGTCCTTGAATGAATCTATTCATGAATACAAACAACTTTTACAAGACCGCATGTCTCTCAGTCTCTCGCCAACCCATGCTTCCTCCCCTGGTTGGGACAATGGAATCGACTCACCCAGCAGTGAGGAGCATGGAGATGTGAACAATAAATCATACAAAACTGAAACAAATTCTTTAACATTAGATGGATCAAATCAGACTGTAACAGCAAGAAAACTGTCATCTGTTGATAGTACCTCACATTCGAGTTTAGAATTTGGTGATATCTAATGTTTGCATTATCCAGATATCTAAAAGGACATTATTTAACAAGTGTGGTTATAAATCTCAAAGGTTGTTTCTTTTTTTTCTGCTTGTTTATCCTTTATTTTTCATGCAGTTCAGTGTGTTACATGATTATTATATATATGGATATTTTTATTATTTATACTGTATTGTAAGTAAAACATTTTATTTCTTTTTAAAGACTAACTTTAACTTGAGTGGCTTCCATTTATATGTGTTCTATTATAATATTTTACAAACATCTATTGTCTTTTAGTGGCATTTGTATTCTGAGTTTTATTCTTGTGACTTTCATTAGAAAAACTTGCAGTTTTTGTTGGTGAATTTTTTAATCATTGTAAAGCTGCATTGTACGACAATTTTTTATATAAATATATTACTATGTTTTAAAATCTCATGGAAAGTTGTTTGAATATTAGGTCAAGACAAACAACAAAAAAAACTAAATAAAGCAGTTGACATAAATTTAACCTCCACTTACCCAGTTATTTGATCATCTGTTCTGTAAAGCAAGCCTTCAAAATTGTATAAGCCATAATTTTTTGTTTAAATTATTGAATCTTTGTTTACCAGAGAATGTTTTTAAAATCTGCCAAAAATATGTGTCAGCTATTTTTTTTTAAAATAGAATTTTTTGGATTAGAAGGTTGAATCATGAAAAATAAAAATTTCAAGTCAAATTGCAGAAAGATGATGAAAAAGTGGGATCATATCTCACAAACTATGATTACTTTCCTTTTAAACTTACAAAATTCTGAAAATAATTGATACAGACAGAGTTGACATTTCTGACCCAATTATCCATGTGGCTGAATATAAATTTTAGATCACTGCCATATCATAGAAACGAAGAGTTATAAAAATAATGTAATTGAGAGTTGATGACATTTTTGGTTGCAGAAGCAGTCTGTAGCTGCTTCCAAAGTACCAGTAATTTCAGCAGAACAAATTGATTTTAGTAAAATTTGGGTTTAAACAGATGCAAGTATGATTTACAAGTGTTTTTTTTTTTTTAATTTATTATATCTGATGTATTGAGTTTAATTTTGTTGAGATAACTGAACATAAATACCAAGTAAAATTAAACCAAATAGTAAACAATTACAGGAGATCACCAAATTATTTTTGTTACAGTCTACTCAAAATCAAATAAAGCTATACAAAAGCATACTCATAGAACAGGTAATTCTCTAAACTAAATGTACTATTTCATTTTTCAGTCAAAGAATTATAATTAATAATAGTAATGAATTAATTGATAAATGGCTTAAAATGATGAATAACACATGACTTTTTTCTGTTATTTTAAAACCAATTGAAAATGACTACAACAAAATTTATTTGTTTCAAGAAATATGTATGTGAAAGTAATGAATTAGTTCCAGGGGGCTATCGGGCTGCAGCCCCCTCCCCCCAGCTAAACCAGAATTCTTGATTTTATTTAAAATCACTACAACTGGTTATTCTTAATTTCCCTTTTAAAAAAATAATAAAAACGTGACAACATGCTTCCTGGCTTAATAGGATCGTAAATTTTCCTACTTTTCTAGTCATTCCACTTGTACTTGTAGCAATGATGCGGTCGAAAACATTTTTTGGCTAGTTATTTCATTTTATTTTTTTATTAAATTATCAAAAGTATTGTAGTATTTTGTATGATTCTTATTATCAGGTGAGGAAAGTCTGTAAAGTTAAGTGTTTTGGTTTACATAAGCCACGAGGTTTGACATTCGTCACTACTACGATACAAAATTTTTATGACTTCAGCCCCCCCACCCAGACCCGAATTCTGGATTCGCCACTGATTAGTTCTTATACATCTCTCTATTAATCTCAAAAACTATTAAAATAGATGTATAGGTCGAAATTCCCATATTTTAGGGTTTCAGTAGCATGATAAATAATGATTGAGATCATTGGATATAATGATCTTGAAGGAGTTTTGGCACCAGTAAATGTTAAATTATATGTTATGAGCTTTATGACTTTTGTTTTAAGTCTGTAACTTCAGTATAAGTTTTAATTACTTGTGACTTAACCTAACCCAATCTAAAATGGGAATGAAAGTAACAGATATTTAAATGATTTCATATTTTTATATCAGTTAAATTCCCAAAAGAGCTGAATTATTATACTGAAACTTTTAACTCTCAATGTCAGCATTATTGTGAAAATAATCTCAATACATTCTCCTCTTACAAATCAAATTTGGACCAGTAAGATCTGTGTACTTGAATATAAGCAAAAAGTAATTTTAGGTTGGCATCGCTTGCCTGTTTCATTACTTTACTATTTTGCATGTCATACTTTATGTCACATAAGGCATTTCGTCAAATTAAATTTCAGATAAGAAAAATTTGATATCAAGATGTTTTAAAGTACAAATATTACATAAATAAAGAAGAGAATCTATTATCATGATTGCATCCATGACTATGTTGATTTTGAACATTATATATTGAAGGTGCCTGATATTAGGTCTTCTCAGACCTTACAGTTCAGGAAAGCCTTGGAAAATTACACAGAGAGACTATCGTAAATTTTAACTAATTTGCATTAAGGAATTATTATATAACATATTTATACTCTTAAAAAGTGTTAACTATACCATTATTATAAAAACCTTTCATCACCTTAAAAGAAAACATTTCCATAAAGAATGTATTTGATTTATATGAACAATCTCTACAACTTAGGTACTCGTAGCATATTTTTCAATTTATACAGGTAGGATGGGAAATTGGGTTTAACTCTCTTGTTGGAAGAAATACTTTTCTTTAATAGAGAAGGAAAGTTATATGATTCTTGAGGAGGAATTTTACTCATTTTTAATTTCGAACTTTTAATAGTTCATTCAATAAACTATTCAATTTCGGTATCATGAAGATGAAATTGTCTTTCAAATAAAAATTGTTTGCACATACCTTGTATATCTTGAGTAATCTTTTTATATATTATATAAATTGCTATTTATCTTGATACAGGCATGTTTTAATATTTATTTTTGTTATAATATGCAGATATAGTATTTTGGGTAGAAAGCTGATAGTAGTTTCATTTTTTAACTTATCATTTTAGTAAAACATAAGAACTATTTTATCTTTTGCTAAATAAGTACTCATAACTATAATACATTCATAACATTAAAGTGTTAAATTCAAAATTTGGTTTTTAATACTTTTGCTTTTTTTATTCTAATATTACAGTCATTAAAGCTATTTTGAATTCCATAGGCATCTGTTACCATACAGTGCAAATTAATTTGGACAAGCTAGTTTTTTTTTCCCCTCAGAATTGTAATGTGATTGTTAGTTTTGATGTCTGAAACTTGCTTAAAAATTGTTTTATTTGCCTTGATAAAGAGTGACTGTTAGAACTTGAGAATTAGGATTTGTTTCACTGGATTAAACCAGAAATAGTCACTTTCGCTTCAGTTATGAGCTTCTGTGTGGGTGTTCAGTTGTGGGCTTTTGTACAGGTGGATTTTAATGTTTGCTCTCTGTGAGATAAGTGCTGCTTTCATATATTTAGAAATGGATGTTACTCAGTGGCGTAGTTAAAGGGTTGGTCTACATCGGGCGGCAAAATCAAACATGCAGGAAAATAATTTTATAACTGAGAAAAGCTGTGGCACTAGCTTAATCAATGTGTGCATTAAAAAAATTATTAATGCACTTAATTCATGTTTTTCGCTGTTTGTTGGTAAATTTGCTGATGTGTGAAATAAAGAATGATTTCCCAACCTATCGGCAGAGATCAAGGGTCTGAAACGATGAATTATGTTAATAATGAGTTTTTTTCCCGGAATATGTATTTTTATTTTGAGGTTTGTGTGGCCTATGTAACTTGTAAAGGAAGGGCAGAGAAAGCTGCAGCTATGCCACTGATGTTACTCCAAGGAAGTATGCAAAAATAATTGCTCTTGAAGATCACTCCTCTGTAACAGCGAGAGATATTGCTTCAACATTTGTAGTAGGCAAATAAAGTGTATCAGAGTGTGCTTCAATCAGAAAACTTCATATTGATAGCAAGAGGGTTAAACAAGAATCATCTATAATCCCTTTGTACTTTAATTCATGTTAAGAAGGAAATGTTTCAGAGTTCTAGACCACATACTATCTGAAGATACATAAACATTATCTTCGAATTCAGCTATTTTTTTTATCAATCAAACCTAAATTTATGAATATTTTCAAAACTTATAAAAATATTTTTTGTGGATTGATAATAATTAATTTTAATATTATCAAATGTTGTTTCCTAACTAAATTCAATGTTTGTTTGTTTTTTATCACAGAATATTAGTTTACCTTGGTGGTTATTTTCTTGATAAACAATCATTTTGCAACTGAGCAAGCAACTCAATATACTATTTATTCTGTAGCTGCTCTGTAATACAATAACTATGTGTCATGAGCATCAATAAATCGTCAATTAACAAGCAACACCACCCATCTCAAATTTTTGAAATTTCAAACAGGAAGAAAATATTCAATTTTTCGGAACCAATAACGAATATTCCTGATTTTTTTTCTCATCTGGTAGAATCATGCAGTCTTCAATTTATATCAGATTTTATAAAAATTCAGAAATATTAATTACAGTAAAAGCTTAACTAACCAGCATGCTCGGGAAACGCCGATTTCCGGATACCTGAATGTGACAGGGAAAATGGGGGGGGGGGCGGGGACCCTCTCCACCCTTCCCCCCCTCCCCCCCCCCGGTTGTCAATTTCATTTTTAGGTCTTGTTTTTCGACGAAAGATGAGTACCTTTTATTATTATTTTTTTTGGTTCTCACTTTTGCATTTGAACCCCTCCCAAAAAACAAGTCTGTGTACATCACTGTACTGTATATTGCTTTTTTTTCCTTCTATGTCCCCTCCATGCGGAGCGGACATTGCATTCCAGAAATAAATTGTCCGCGTGAATGGAACGGCGCATGCTAAATTTTGGTGCACAGATGTAAAATTTTTAGAAAAACTCATTTTCTAATTTTTCCGGTCAGTTGAACTTTCCGGATACTTGAATGCAGGATAATCGAGATTTTACTGTATTGGTTTCGGGAAAATTGACCGTTTGCTTACTGTTTGAAATTTCAAAAATTGAGATAGGTGGTATTGCTTGTTAAATGACAAAGCGAAAAATATTAAATGTCGGACACATCTGTCAACTGAAATTTTAACTCTCAAAGATAAATAGGAAAGTAATATACACGGTCAAGACAAATTTTTATTATGGAAGGAACTCCTTTTGTAGTCATGAGTTCTTAAGAGTTTAGATTTAAACATCTCAAGACCAAGAAATGATTTCTAGTTTATTAGCATCAACAGCTTTAAATTTTTTATTCAAATAAAAATCACAGCAGAAAATTAACGATGAACTACAATCAAAATATAAAAAAATAAGTAAAAGAATACAGTGTTGTCATTTGTATCTACAAATAAATAGAATTGTAAAAAGTGTACTTTTGTCAACCTGCATATATATATGCATTAACATAAAAGTGCTGAATATCAAAATCAAAAATATGGGAGGAAAACAAACTAGTCTATTTTATTTTTTCAACAAATAAAGCAATCTGTTTCTCCACTTCACGCTGAAGTTCTCTTTCTGTAGCTCTTGGATGGTCTTTCACATACTGTACTATAGCTAAAATTGCTTCATCCTAAAATCAATAAGACACAATATTAAACTTTAAAAAGCAAATATTTTGTAACATTTATTCTTTTACTAAATAATAGGAGAAAACTCTGGTTAACCTGGGGTTTAGGGTGCATACTCACTTACGCTCGCCAATTATTTGTTGCCAAGAGAGAGTGCCAGAACATTTGTTTTGGATGCGAGTTGAAAATTTTTTCGGTGTCATTTGCGCTTGCACCGACAGCTATTTGTTTACCGGTCTACGGCACATGCCCTTAATTTCGCCTCATTTCCATTGGTCCACTGTCTGCTCTCTTCGATTTGTTTGGTCAACATACGAATTTGAATAATATTTCGTTTGGAATTCTTGATCATTTACCAAACAATATTTTTCAATAACAAGAGAAGTGAAGTTATTGTTTTTTCTTGGGGGGGGGGGGGGCCTTATGCCATAAAACAATAACTCACTCACTTCAATAACCATTCACTTCTCTTCTGAAGATTTTCGTTCATTTAATTTGCTGATTCTCTTTCTCTGTGTTGCTGATTATGGCTTCCAAATATCGAACAAGGAATGCTTTTTTTGGAAACAATGGTTTTCAATTGCTACATTTCGTCTTCAGACGTCGTGTTTTTCCTGTGTTCGTGCTTTCCCTTTATGTTTTATTTCTCAATGAAAAAGCGAAGCTACGAAGAGCTCATTTTGTTAAAAGCAAAGCCGCTGATGTTTTTTTAAGTTAAAAAAAAATTGCTTAGTGCACACTTGCAATGCCTAAGACATTGTGTGTTCAATCTCTCGTTTTGAGATGCTGTAGGCATTGAATGTGCAGGAAACCTATAAAAAACTCACTGCGCATCCTAAACAGTGTTTGACAACAGCAAAGAAAATTGGTGAGAAAAGAGTATGCACCCTAAACTCCAGGTTTACCAAAACTTTCATATAAAGGAAAGATATTTCCAAAAATAAAAAAAAAACTTAATATTACACAGATTTGATTAATACAAAAAAAAAATCCCTTTCAGCAAGCTGAAAGGCAAAGGTAGATTCCTTTATGTTAATGTTATTGATCAAAATAGACAATGACTTTATTGTTTCCACACATTGCAATATTTATGTCGTGATTCTGTTTTCGTGACATTTAATTTTTTACTACATCAAGGTTTTATCATTCTACTCAAAAAGTTATGCTACATTTATTGGTCAGTGCATTGCTCAATTTTTTTTACACCCCAACACATAATCATTCAACAGGTAGGAGTCATAAAGAAATAAACATCCCAGCAGTGTAAATATCCTCTAGATAACATTAAGCCAGCCTATCTGAAACTGTAGCAAGAAATTTTCACTTGACACAAATGAAGAATGGCTCTAGATTTAAAAATTAGTTTATTTAATCTAGGTTACCATATAATTGTGCAAATATTATTTTGTCGTATGCTAAAATCACATGACATGAAAAATTGAAATGCTACTAGAATGGGCTCATTTAGAGAACTCCCGGTTACAGAGATAATAGTCACTAAATTCTTAACACATAAGAGAATAAAAATTATTAAACATTGTGAGTGGAAAATTATATATGTGTATTTAAAGCATAGGATATGAATGCAGCCATTTTGAACAGTGAATTTAGATCTCCATTGACAGTTAAAAGCAAATAGTCAGGCAGAAAACCCCAAAACAATTTTAAAGTTAATAAGCTATTTTTCAATATCAATAAGGAAAAGGGAACTCTTATTTAAATATCTTTTTGGCTATTTCATATTAAATTTATTAAACAAATCCATGTTTAATTAAATATCAAATTAAAGTAATCTGTCAAAATAACTAATTATCAAATTTAGTATTAAATTAAATATTTTATTAATTATGATGAAATCTTCACTAAAACCTTCTTTATGGCTCATAGTATTTGTCAGCAATAGTTTGTATTTATCTTAATATAAATAAAAGTTGGTGTAGCTTTGTATGTCCCACATCTCCTAAATCACTGGACTGATTTTAACCAAACTTTGCACACCTTTTATTTAAAGCAAGAGAAAGGTCACTCTATACCCCAGTAGCAAAATTTTTTGTATCAATCTGCAGCACCAGTTTCAGAAGCCAAAATTTATCTGCAACTCCGAACGATGCAGAATCAAGCTTACTATCAAAATAAATTACTGTTCATTTTAAAAGCAAAATTTGCATTTTAAAATATATGTCAGAAACCTAGAATAGATGCAGACAATAAATAAATATTTATACAGTTTAAAATTGAAATTGCAGCTAATGCAAGCTAAGAGAAAAGTAATACTTGAAAGTAAAGAAAAGTGACTTAAACACAGTTTAATCCTTCAAATTTTTTAATTATATAATTTAGTGAAAACATGGTAAGCATTTATCTGACTCATTAATAACTCTACTAACTACTTTCGAAGTAACAGCATGTTTAAAAGCAACATTTGTAGACGCATGCTTAAAATGTTAAAAGTATGACATCCTATATTTTTCAACTAATGCAGCTTTCAAAAAATTGCGTATATGCTTAAATCTACTTTCAGGACCATTAAGCATAATAAATACATGCACATCTGATGTGCCAATGTCTTCCAATGAACCATCATTACCTCTTTGTCTTTTTACCATCATTGCTTATTACTGACCCCCAACTCTCACATATTGCCTCTGACACAGAGATTGACATATAAAACGAGAAAAATTTTAGAATAAGGGGCAATTTATGCTTCAGCCGTACCATAGATAACTTAAAATCATAGACACTTTACCATAGATAACTTAACAATTCGTAAATCACAAAGTGACACTTCATCTCTCAGGGTTCATACACATTTCCTTAAAAGAAAATCAAGGACTTTTAAGGACTAAAAAAACCAAAAAATAAGGACCTCTAAATTGAATAAACTCAACGAATTGTCGCACGCATTTTTAAATAAAATGTCTCATTTTTGCAAATTCAACCTATTAGATGATAAAGTATAATATAAAACATAGAAGACACATTACAAATTTAACACAACAAAAACTCTTAAAAATATGAGTTAATAAATTGATGAAAAAAAAACCCATGAAACTGGTAATCAAGTATCTTTTAATTCCAAACTTTTTTCATTCAATTTTACATCCAAGGTATTTATTTAAATTTTTTTTCAATAATTGTTTTTCTTAGTTCATGCGATTGAATAAATGTCCTTATTATGAATTTATGTCTTTTGACTTTTCAGCCGCATTAGCTAAATCATTTGCTTCCCCATTTGTTTGGTGTATTTGGTTTGGAACATTTTCTTTTGTTTTAAAAAATCTATTTCCTCCTAGAGCTTTTCGTTTCAGTTGTTTTGTTTCAGTCTTTTCTTTGGATCTTTCACTTTCTAAATACTGCATGTATTTAGTCCTAGCTGAGGTGGCAAAAAGTAAGGACTTTTTAAAAATGGGGTATAAAAATAAGGATTTGTAAGGACTTTTAAGGACTAAATGTAAAAGTAAGGACTTGTAAGGATGCGTACGAACCCTGTCTCTGTTTTCAGATATTTTATGCTTGCATCCAAGAACATAGCTCTTTATATTCAAAGAACAAAGTGTCATCATTAATATTTGTAATGCGAAAAGGAAAGTCGCTGATATACTCTGAGAATGTCTCAGAAGTGAGCGTAGATGCCAAATGTTCTCCAGAAACATTCGATTGTGGATATATCAAATGATCAAAGTTAAAAAGACATTCAGCCTTTTGTATCATATTATCAATACTTTCATTTTTTAACCTTGGTATAATGATCAAATTTTTCCAAAATGTATGTGATAAATTTGATAAAATCCTTTAAATCACTTTTAAAATTTGAATTCGGCTGATTTTTCTCCTTTTCATGACAATTAGCTGAAGAAGTTGATCTTAATACTTTCGAACTTACAGGTTCATTAGGTAGTGGCACACCTTGGCAAGTGCAAAATTTGAATAACTCTGCTGCTGTTTTTGAGTAATTGAAAAATGAATCTGGAATTTTTTTCAAGAATTGACACAAATCATGAACTGTTTTTAGGTTGTACATTGCATCAATGTAATTCATAAATATTTTTAAATGCGAGTGAAAATTATTAATTGATCTTACATAATCCCAAGGAAGAATTTCTACTAACTGAACACATTTAGAGCTAAAATGCCATATAAATCTGCTAACAAAAGTATATGGAATATAGTGGATTTGTTTAACAATTTATCACATAATGCAAATTGCTCCATATCTTTTTCACAAGCACACACAAAAAATTTATAATCATGTATGAAAGTATTAAATACTTCCATTGAATAAGCAGTAAACTTCATTGATTTTAAAAGTTATGGTTGATACAAAACTTCCTCAAAATCCATTGAACTATTAGCAAGCTTTTCATATTTTAACTCCTGCATGAATTCCTTCATACATTCAAGTATGAGATTATGTGCCTTGTTAATAATATTTGGCATTTCAGCATTTTTCTCCATTAATTCAACGCAGTGCATCATGCCCCCTTTTATATGGTTGGCATCACCTAACTTTATGTACTGTCCATCTACAGCTATGCCAACTAAGTGCTCTCTTACATATTGAGCATCTAAACCAAATTTAAGAAGGGTTTTAAGGATGCTAGATGATAGGCCTTTACAAGAAAAATCATTTACAAAATTATGTTCCAGATAAATAGAATGAAAAAGATTGTTTGTGTTAAAATCAAAAATTGG
Source organism: Araneus ventricosus (assembly GCA_013235015.1). Taxonomy (NCBI): domain Eukaryota; kingdom Metazoa; phylum Arthropoda; class Arachnida; order Araneae; family Araneidae; genus Araneus; species Araneus ventricosus. The sequence goes on from BGPR01000320.1 coordinate 95,787, forward strand.
AATTCTCAATCCTACAATATGCCTGCTACGATGGTTCGCCATTATCTTATCAGCAACTATTCTCACAGGTAGATCAGCACTTGTAATAAAAGTTGCAATTTCTTTCAGTAATACAGAATGTACATATGGCGAGGAAATTCCTTTGAATGATTTTTGGTTCCAATATCACACCCACTGTTATGCATGATACAAATCAAATCTTCATATGATTCATACGACAAATTTTTTTTATATATGAAGTAGGCAGCATTTGCACAGTTGAGTGCATTTAATTTCCCTGCCTTTTCCATTTCTTGCGATTATTTTTTTTTCTCATGGAAATAGGATTGAGATTGTTGATGTGTTTGTTTCACTGCATATGCCTTTTAACATCAATCTTTAAATTTCTAAAAGACCTTGGCATTATATCATTTTCTGTGAAAGTTTCACCATTTTGGAAATTATAAAGTAAACTGCTTCCACAATATAAGCAATGAAGCCCGTCATCTATTCTTATAAAACAACTTGCCCATTTAAGAAGCCTATCAATGGAACGGGAATTCGTCAAGAGTTCTAGAAAATAAAAAGCTCAAATATTCGAAAAGAAAATACAATCATCTGAAAAATCAGAGTTTTTTTTCCTCCAGGTTGCATTTTTTCAGTTTTCTGTACTTTTTTTTCTTCTTTTTTTTTAAGTCTTTGTAAGTTGTAGGTTGGTAAATTAATCTGCAGCGCTCGCTGCCGTGCTAAACGATTTCTGCTACCGGGCTCTCAACTTTTCAAAACCCACAAGTTAGTTAAAATTTCACTAGATTAAAAATTAAGCAATGCGTTTTTGCATGATACCTTTGGAAAATATTATCTCACGAAACTACTTTTACACCATATAATATTTCAAAACATTAGCTTTTCAGTGACAAAAATTTCATTTCCATACAATTTGTTTCTCACATTTTAATAATTTTTTCAAAATTAATTTTAAACAGAAATCGTAAGAATATTCTTTATTGTTGAAAAACAAGAATAATACAAAGAACTGTTGCCAGAATGCATTAACAGAATTCTGCACGAATGCTAAAAGGAAATTTTAAAAATAGACAATTTAAGTAGTAACAATTTATATCAGGACCAACTATTAATTTTATTTATTTTCATGCTTTAAATTAATGAGTAATTAACTATTTAATTTAATTGTTTCAAAATATTCATTAAAATCTTTTACTTTAGAAATTGGTAAAAAAATTTTCAGTAACTATGTAACAAATAATAATTTATGCAGAAAGTTAGCTATCAGCTGTTTTTAAAAACTGTCGGGTACAATTGATATTCTAATTTTAATTAAAAACATTTCAAATCAGAAAAGGAATTTGTGTATTATAATTTTTATACAATAGTAGTTTTTACATAAAAAATATTAGGCATGAAAGCATTTTACTCCAGAGCAAAGCTGGGTATATCAGCTTGTTTACCTTATAAAAAGTGGAACTGAATGTGGCTGATGGGAGCTTTATAACACAGTATCACATGCATGGGTTAAAATGCACTCTAAGTTGGAGGGGGGGCCCCAAAAATCACTTTTCAGCTCATAACTTCTAAGTATTTCTTGCTGTCGAAAAACTTTCAATATAAAAGTAGTTTGTTATGATGTGATAATTCCCCTAATTGAAATTTTCTCTCTATCACCGTAACAGAGCTATGGGGAAATGATAATTTGGGGGAGGGATTGAAAATGGCTTTTGAGCTCATAACTTCTAAGCAATTGTAGCTATCAAAAACGTTTGAATACAAAAGTGGTTTGTTACGATGAATTCACCTAATTGAATTTTTTTCTATCTTTAGTCATAACAGAGCTATGGGGAAATGATAATTTGGGGGAGGGATTGAAAATGGCTTTTGAGCTCATAACTTCTAAGCAATTGTAGCTATCAAAAACGTTTGAATACAAAAGTGGTTTGTTACGATGAGGCAATAATTCGCCTAATTTCAATTTTCTTTCTATCTTCAATCATAAGGGAATTATGGGGAAATTAAATTTTCTACCCCTCCACCATTTCCACCTCCTCTGAGCTGTATAGTCCATCTACGAACTCAGCCGAGATTTTCACTGTTCTTATAACATATCCCTTGCCTTTTAAAATCTAATCAAAATTACTTTAGTTATCGTGTTCACAAGATAACATGGGCAAAAGTGTTATTACATGTATACATTGGGGGGGGGG
>BGPR01000320.1:100204-140858 GCA_013235015.1 Araneus ventricosus
TCTATTGCTTCGTTCAGTTACGTATTGCTGATGCCTCCGGATGGCATAACCTCTTTATAATTCTTGGGATTCTTATTTCTAATAAGTTTGGCTTCATTAAATTTAACATGTCAAGACTTTGCCATTCAGTATTCTTTACACTAAAATTAAATAAGTTTTATCACATTGAATTTTTCCTCTCATAACCAAGTACTTCATTAAATTATCTCAATAACATTAATTTCTCAATACCATAATAAATATCTGTTCTGGAACCATCACTAGAGGAACATGACCTTCGTACCCAATCACTAGATTTGCATGGGATACATTTAGTCCCATAAACCAGGCTCCATATTAGTTCTTCTCCCATCTCAGTATGGTTTAGACCTATTTCTTCTCCAAGTCACTCTAGGAGATTATGATTATAAATCATCATCTGTAGAAAATAGCCATCCTCTGGAAAATCTATTACAAAGGTAAACTTGAACCTTTAGAATCTCGGCTCTAAATCAACTCCCTTTTCTGATCTCATCAACCTGAGCATTAATGAGTTTCTAACTCTTTGGTCTTCTATAGTAAAATTTGTGCCCTAGTTGTCTGGTCATACCCGACATTATCTGGTTTGCTTCATGTCAGGCTTCTTCCTGCTGTTTAGGACTCCAACAACCTAAACAACCAAATTTTTTTAAATGGAGAGACTGAGGGTTTCCTCATGATACACCTCAAATGAGTTTTCTTTTTTTCAGAAACTCAGTTCCAAGCATAGTGAAGCACACAGAGCTTCAGCCCAAAACATGTGACTTCACTGGACTTTAATAAAGCTTATCTCCATCTAAACTATCAGATTAAACCTTTGGCTCTGACATTCTTCAGGACTATGTGCTGAATCCCAATTTTAGAAATTTCTCACTCCTGGTTACAAAGCTCAGGTCCTCTCTCAGTCCTAACAGAAATTACCCTTTTATTAAGAACCTTTCGATCTTTTTTTGAAATCTAGCCTCTGAAAACATCAGATTTATTCCTGATGAGAAAAACAGGTAACCGCTACAGAAAAATCATCTACTATATGTTAAAAGTATCTATACCTACCTAGAGAGATAAAACTGGAAGTGCCAATAAGAAAGTCATATGCAACTCAGAGGATGTTTTGGTATTTGTCCCATTGATTTAGAAAACTCTCCTTTGACTTATGGATTCCCTGCAGATACAATCTTCAGTTAATCAAACAATAGCTCGAGTCCTTTAACTTTTTATATATTCTTACTTGCATTTAAGATAATCGTATTAATATGAAAATCTTTCTGTCATATATCATATAACAATTTTCTACCTGTTCCTGATAAATTAGAAAGGTCGTTTTGCCTTTAACCGGACAGGCACCAGGCAAAAAGCGAACTTCATAAATGCACAGAATCATATGTACGAGGAAATAAAAAATAAGTATGATTAATTGAACAATATTATAAATTTGACAAAAAAGTGCTTTGAATTAAATCTGTAAATTATTATTTAAAAGAAAATCAATGGATGAAAAATGTGGAGTTAGTTAAAAGTTTTGTTAAATAAAACATGGTAAAAAATCATCTCACTAAAAATACAGCCTGTAAAGCTTTTTTGATTCCACTAGATCATTAAGACACTTTTATTTCTCATTTTGAGCTAACAGTTCTGACTTTCTTTTATGCTTCATCTATATTTCGCTCATTTTCTAAATCTTGTTCTCTTTCTTTGATTAGGAGGTTTTCTTTATTTTTTCCATATCAATTCCTCTATACCATTTGCTGATGACCTTAAATTTTTTTGCATTTTACTACCAATAGCATCTCAAAAAAATCTTTTCTAAAATATTCAAAGCAGACTGCTTTTGCTCATCATTTTATTAACACTCAAAATTGAAATATGTTTCATATACATTCTTGATCTTTTATCTATCAAATCGACATTATTTTGAATGTCACTTCAGAGGCACAGATTTTTTTATTCTCTATTCCGTCTTTATGACACCCCCCCCCCTCTTATTAAAACTTATAATTCAAATTTATGATCCCAAAACTGAAAAAATTCTATCAGCGCTGTAAATCCACGTTTAACAAATGTCCATGTCTGTGTTAGTAGACAAGCGTTAAGGAACGAAAACTAAAAAAAATGAAATCGAGAATAAATATAAAAGTGAAAGAAAAAATATTAAAAGAATGCGAAAAATAAAATGAACTTCCTTCAGGAAAGCTAAAGATCTTTTTTTCTCCATGGAGGTGGATGGAAGAAATCAGTGGATGAATTTTCTTTCATCCAATCAGGAATTCGAATGGAATCAGTTGGATGGACAAACAGACAGGAATGAGAAAGAAAAGACAACCTTCAAGCATTCCTCCATGCTAAACTTTGACCTACAAAGGAAGTATGGAAATTCGTCCCATAGCTTCGGTTCGACATGCGGCTTTCGGCAGGATTCGCAATATCTTAGAATTCAAACTCTTTGGCTTTAGAGGCCATCGCCATAATTTTCAGAAGAATGAGAATTTTGTTTGCGGCAATCCCCCCAAGCATTAACAAAAATCTTAATGCAGATTTCATCAATCCAGAATAATTAAATTTGTGATACTGAAAAGCGAAATCGGCGTTTCCACGAAATGTGATCATCTGCTTTACTCATGTTATACTTAGAAGGTTAAAAAAAAATACAGATCTTTTCCTTGGCATAAAACAAGTCATCAATTTTATCATATCATTAGATTTTACCCTTACTTCAGAAGCTAGCCTAATCTTTCAAGTTTACCTCTATTAGAGGTTTCTCTCATGTAAATTAGGATTATATAAAACATCCTTTAAAATGATATCACTAAATTTACCATCCTTATCCTTTACTAAAAAATGAATTATGCATTTTCCTTCACCTGGGCTTTCTTTTTCCCAACAGCAAGTGGCATCTCCATATTACAAACTGGTTCAAAACTATAATATAATCTTTTATTACTGTAAAAATGTGCAGTAGCAGCTGTGACAAAAACCCAGCTTGTATTTTGACCGAAATCAGATGAATTTGCCTCATGACTATGTGGGGATGTTTCTATTAGATTACTCTCAAGCTCTGAAAAAACACTCTTTACTTTAAATTCAGTATTACTGGATTCATTAGCTTTTGGATTGGAAAGAGCAGTTTTATGTTTACAATTAGCTATTAAATGACCATATAATTTACAAAAATAACAAGGACCAATTTGTTTATTTTTCACATTTGAAATCTTAGTTTTAAACCTTTTCACTTTAGACCGTCTAGTTTTTAGTTTTTCATCTTGCTTGTAACAATTACCTGCGTCCTTCCGATGCATCTCATTAGAAAAAGCAATGCTACTTACAGTATCCAGGTCCTTTCTCGTTCACCGTAGACGATTTTCTTCCAACCACAGCTCACATTCAATCTTGTCAAGTTGAAACTCAGCATCTGTCCACTGATAAATAGTCAGCACTATAGACTGATATTCGGCTGGTAAACTCGAATCATCTGATATCCTTGATATAGTGGCTGTAGTTAATGACCAATTTCCCGTAGACATTCAGCACTTTGCTTGACACGACAAAGAAACAATCCTAAATCCTCCTTCCTCTCCAGTTTCGAATCTTGCATTAAAGAATTTGTCTAAAAGTTGAATCGCCCTCACTCTTGTGGTCAGCTCGAAATGGTTCTTTAGAATACGCCAGGCTTCAGCATCGTCTGTTGTTTGAGAAATTAGAGGCTTGAACTCAGGACTCAAGGATTGATATACTAAGGTGTAGGAAAGATCCTTTCTTAATTTAAGATCGTATTTCTCCCTCCAGCTTAGGACTTGTTTCCTGGAAGTGACCTCCGACGTTTCGGGTACTTTCGTTTTAGAATCTTTCAGTGATGCTTCTGCCGATTCCATCTTGGACTCTTCAATAAACTGCTAGGCTCCATAATGAAGTAGTAGAACTCTTATCTCCACCTTCCACTGCTCCCAGTTGTTAGCCGTTAGTACGGTTATATTCGGAAACTCCATAATTGGCCCCCGTCTCGACAATCTCCAGGAAGACACGGAAGTCAGAAACAAAGTTCACTCTTGTCTCAGCAACAAAGCTCCAAACTTAGAAAAGAAAACAACAACATCTCTTCCACACCATGAACCACTGTTAGAACAAAGCAATCTGGGCTCTGGGCCCATAACCAATTGATGGCCTTTTGATCGTCAAATGACGTTGAAGGTTTAGCAGAGTAGCCATTAATTGCGTCAGTGGAATCTTAAAGACACTGGTGTGGAGGACTTTTCAGAAGACGACAAACATTATGAAGACAGACATTTATTGGTGAATTATTTACAAATGAAAAACATTATGAACAAACTGTGAAACTTTTACAGTCTCACTGCAAAAGTACACACTTACACCCTGACACACAGAAAAAGAATACGCATTTATATACAGTGAACTCTCGATATCTCGAAAACCTTGATATCTCGAAAAAATATTTTTCCCCTTGAAATTTCGTATTTCTCTAATGTTAATTTCAATTCCTATTTCGAAGTGTTTTCACTCAAAACCTTGATTGATATGTCGAATTTTTTTTCGAAGCGAAAAATATTTTTTTCCCTTGAAAATCGCTGTTTAGTCACATTGTGACCTTCATGAAGATCTCACATAGGGGATGCTTCCCAGAATTTGCTGCAAAAGGGACAATACCACTCCCTTTACACCCAAATGGATATTCAAGGTCGCATAGGCTGGATCCGATGAGTGTCATTCTCACCAATTCGTTACGCAAGCCTATTAGCTATTGTGTTTATGTAACAGGTTCAACAAACTTGACTATACGTGTTAAATCAGTCTGTGAAAAATGTTTGTAGGGTGTAGTTGCGATTAAAAAGTGTGTGATTTGCCAGTTCGAGTTGCAAAAATGGAAGGTGGTGCCATGGAGACGAAAAAAGTAAGTGTTAAACGAAAGTTGAATGTGTTGACAGTAAAGAAAAAGGTCGAGATTTTCGAAGCTATTGATAAAGGCGGGAAGAAAGGACAAATCTCCAAAGATTTTAAAATTCCAGCATCGACTTTATCTACAATACTAAAGGACAGTGAGAAAATTAAAACTTTTTGAACTGAAAAAAGGATCTATGAATAAGATTCAAATTGAGATCCTGAATTAGAAGAATGCTTCATAAAATAGATTAAACAATGCAGAGATTGTAATTTACCTATTGGAGGCAATGAGTTGAAAGAAAAAGCGGAACAATTTGCACAGAAGCTGGGTTACGAAGACTTCAAAAGCAGCAATGGATGGCTGAAAATCTTTAAAAACCGCCATAACATTGTTTTTAGAAAATTGTGTGCCGAAAGCCAATCAGTGAGTGATGAGCTTTGTTCGGAATGGATAAAAACTTTTCCTGGTCTTCTACGAGAATATTCAGTGCTGATGAGACTCGGCTTTTCTTCAAAGCATTGCTAGACAAAACTAGTTTTCCAAGGAGAAACCTTCCATGGAGGAAAACAAAGTTAAGAGCGAGTAACGTTACTTTTAGCTACCAACATTGAGTAGGACTAAGAAGCTTACTCCATTGATGATTGGAAAATCTAGAAACCCAATGTGCTTTAAAGGAATTAAGTCATTTCCGCTTCATTATAAAGCAAATAAAAACGCTTGGATGACGAGTGAATTTTTCTCAGAGTAGTTAAAACAAACAATCAAGAAAATGTGTAAAAGAGAAGAGGAAAATTGTTTTATTCATTGATAACTGCACGGCTCACAGCCTTATCCCTGAAACGAATGCAGTATAGGTGGTTTTCCTTCCACCTAACACGACTTCCAAGCTACAACCTCTAGATCAGGAGATAATAAGAAGTTTTAAAGTTTTTTACAGGAAGGAACTTGTAAAGAAGGTTGTGGATTCAATTGATAAAAAACAGAAAATGAAACCATTTAATATGCTTGGTTCTATGAGTATGGCAGACAGAGCCTGTATGAACGTTACACAAAAGAAAAATCAAAAACTGTTTTGAAAAAGCTTGTTTTTCTAGTGTGCAAAGTGAATCAGATGAGGAGCAGGAACTCCACACAGAAACACACCAGTGTGAAGAATGGGAGAAGGTTTCAAAAATCCTCAACCTTTCTAAAACGCCAAAGTTTGAAAAATTTACGGAGTTCGACTTGGAGGTTCAAGTGTGTGAACTGTGGACTGATCATGAGATCTTTCCTTAAACAATTGCTTCGCCTTCGAGTGATGAGGAAGAGGTGGACGTTCCAGCAGACACGAACATTACTGCGGGTCAGGCTAAAGATGCTGTTCACATCATGTTCATGGAATGTTCAGAAAATGTGGAAAAAGAGGATTTCGCAGCTATTTTTTGGATTGAAAACTTAGCAGAAAAGTAATTTGAAAAGAGGTATCGCCAGGTCACTATGCTGGACTTTTGAAAGAAATTCTAAGTAGTAGTAATTTATTACAAATACATTCTGTTTTAAAAATTTTATACTTCTACGTAAATTAATATCACTGCTATGAATTAATATGGAAATTATTGCTGTTTTCAGACATTTAGCTCTATCTGGCTAAAATATTTTACAATATATCCCTTACCTTGTAATTATGTATAATTTTTAATGCTTGGGAGGGTAACCTCGTTATCTCGAAAACTCGCTATCTCGAATTTTTTCCTGGTCCCTTCGATTTCGAGAGTTAACTGTACACCCTTCTGGGTGATTTGCATATTACCGATGCCATTCTGCACACTGGAAACTACAGAAAGAAAATCTGATTGGCTGTTTGTCCGATGACGTCATAACAGCGTCCTATTGCTGTCAACAGCTTATTTACCTTTTCCCACTGTGTGAGATGGCATCAGCCCATTTATCTTGAAGTTAAAAAGAATTTAATTCTAATGCCAACAGGAGGAAATGTTTTTAACTCCAAAATTAATGGTTGTATTCGATCTATGACACGTTAGTTAGTAAAATGACATTTTTGTTTTCAAAACCATAGATGAGTCTTTAAGCCATAATATAGCAATCAATCGAAACATGATCCAAAGATATCTGGAAGATTTTCAGAAGGCTACTAAGATTAAAGACTAATTTAAAGAAAATGAACCTAGTTTTGTATCCTTTCTTTGGTATGGTAAATTGTTGTGTGTTTTAAATGAGAGAGATTTAAAAAGTAAAAGATTATCTATCATTTTTACTTATAATAATCAAGTAAAACTGGCCGGATGCCAAAATTAGAAAATTCTTCAAGGAAGAAGCAAATTATGGTTTTCGGGAGTACTCTAAAAAATTGGGGGTTGGAAGACAAGGCTCAAAATCTCTGTTCTGATACAAATAGTCCCAACACTGGCTCGTTGAATTATAACGATAGTTAATTTTTATCATTTTTCAAATTTTTAACAAGATTTTCTAATGAATATTTACATTTTAAGTCATTCAGAATTTAGATATTACATCAAAAAATTAGTTTGTTGTTGCTTTTTCTTAAAAAAAAAAACATTAGCAGGCTTCATTTTTCAAAAAAGTTTTAATTTATTAAAGAAATTGGACGTGGAGAAATCGGATTTCTGAATCTCAATCCAGAACTTTGGGATAGGAACGAATCTTACCTAAAGTCAAAAGAAACATTCAGGGGTAACTCAATGTTGCCAATGATACAGCCAAAAGAGGAGTAAAATTTATGCAAGCTTTTTAATCATCTCTTAACTGTTGATGAAGAGTAATAGCAATTTTTTTTTCAAGACCACAGAAAGCAGTACATGGACTGCACAAGAAGTTTATTTTTAAATGCGAAAATTTATTTCAATATACTATTAAAAACTGAACATATTTTCTTTTTTAATATATTATTAAAAATTGTGTTATTAAAACTGTTAATTATTATAGCAAAATAATACAATTTCTTTATATGAATAACAAATTAACAATTTTAAAAAAATGTTTAATTTTTAGCAACTTTTTTCTCCTACATTTTTACCTAACCCTTTGAGGACAGGTGACTTTGTTTAGAGCACTCAGATCAGATTGGCGCAATCCCATTTTTTTCAAACTCTACACTTATTTAATTACACACAACTTTATTTTGTAGTATAATAAATTTAGAGGCTGAATGGATGCACGATTCAAACGTTTGTTTTCGAGTTTCAGTCGCTATAATTCTTCCTGAACTGGATTGTAATCTACATCAGTCTCAGATTTAGATTCTTGGTCGATGTACTCAGTTACTTCTCTATTGAGATATAATCCATCAAATTCATCCTCAGTTCATCTGTCTAATTCTTCAAAAATAGCCGAATATTGCTCTGTAGAAATAATTACCTGCAGTTTTGTGACAGCCAGTTTGGGTTATGGAGGGAGTTTCATGCACTTTCAAGCGCGATTAGACGAAACTGATGGATTTATTGTCAGCAAAGGTTAAAGGTTTGAAGCAAGTAGGATGAATGTTAATAGGAGGCTAGAGGGTTGTGACCACTCTACCTTCGATAGTTTTTATTCAGCTTATTCAACATATCCACTGGCGCACTCTATACGCCATACTTGTCCGCAATGGGTTAATCAAGCTGGATGCGGCACGGGTTAACCTTTATATATTGGTGAGATATTTAGTATACTTACATATTATGGTAAAAGGAAAAAAATTAGAGATTGTGTGCTTAAAAACTGCCAAGTCAATTTTTCGCTATTATAATAAGGGCCACCCTAGTATACATTTACTAATAATAAGGAAAAAAACATTTCACCCTCTATTTTCATAAGGTTTAGAGCTGCAAGAATGAAAGTGGGTGGAGGAGACTGCAAATGATGAGAGCTTTCCGACAAGGGGTAACATGCATAGGTTGAAATGTACTCTAAGTTAGGGGAGAGAGGAGTTTAAGGGAGGGAAAATCACTTTTCAGCTCATAAAACTTCTAAGCAATTGAAGCTATCGAAAAAGTTTAAATTCAAAAATTGTTCGTTGCGATAAGGTGATAATTCGTCTAATTTGAATTTCTATTTTCAATTGTAAAGGAATTACGGGGGAATGAAAATTTCAACCCTCCACCATTTCCATCCCCTGGATAACCCATCTACAAACTCGACCGAGATTTTCACTACCCTTACAACATCTCCTATGCTGTTTAAATTTAAATCAAAATTACTCCAGTTCTAGTGTTCACAAGATAACATGGGAAAAAGCGTTATACATACACTATATGCCCAAAAGTATCCGGACACTTGCAGAATTTCACATTTTTTAGAATTTCTCATGAATGGTTTAGCTGACTGCCTTTAAACTTCGGACATGTAAAGAATAGACAATAACTCACATTTTGCATTGAAGATTCTGTCCTGATGGCAATTAGGGGACCGTCTACAAACTGATGAAGACAAAGACGTTTTTGGCCCACCCCGCTTCACAAAATACTGATAAATAGATGAAACTTTCAGAACTGGTAATGCATAATGTGCATAGTATTTACAGGAATTTTCGTAAACTCAGCACAAATATTTGGGAAGATATAAAGGTTTTCTTAAAAACTCTCAAATTTTCCCACCAGTTTTTTGCTTATACCATGCAGAGTTTTCTGTTATATTATACGAAACTTAAGGAAAAGATGACAATGTGTTAGAAAAGCTTTTTGTAAAAATTTGGAAAAGAATGTTTGAATACTACAGGAATTATGAGCATGTTTAGTAAATAATGTTTTACTGTGCATGCGCGTAACATAGTGTAATTTTTCTTTCACAACTTTAAAGCCAGATATATGGGGCAACTTATATAAAAACATTCAGTTCGATATCATTAATATTCAGAAAGATATCGGCATTACAACGAGCGGAATTTTAGCTCCTGTCGAAGAGAAGCTAAAAGATGTGGGGTTCTACACAAACTGATATTTTTTAAACTTATATCTTTAAATAGTTATATTGAATTGTATAGTGGTTAGAATTTGCTGAATACCCATGAACACATCTAATATTCGTAACGAATAAAAAATATATATGTAGAATTATTAAAATATTTTAAGAAAAGAAATTAGTTAGATAAAAAATCTTCTCGCTATAAAAGAAATATATTTAAAAATATCGTTTGGCCGTAAAATTGTACTATATAACTTGTTAATAATCATGTAAATAATATAATTAAAGTAATAAAATTTTTGTTATTTATAGTGCCTAATTAGCTGGAATTTAAGTTATGCACGTAATTGATAAGTCTTCATGGGTATTCAGCAAATTCTAACCACTATACAATTCAATATAACTATTTAAAGATATAAGTTTAAAAAATATCAATTTGTGTAGAACCCCTTATCTTTTAGCTTCTCTTTGACAGGAGCTAAAATTCCGCTAGTTGTAATGCCGATATCTTTCTGAATAGTAATGATATTGAACTGAATGTTTTTATATAAGTTGCCCTATATATCTGTCTTTAAAGTTGTGAAAGAAAAATTACACTATGTTTTGCGCATGCGCAGTAAAACATTATTTACTAAACGTGCTCATAATTCCTGTAGTATTCAAACATTCTTTTCCAAATTTTTACAAAATGCTTTTCTAACACATTGTCATCTTTTCCGTAAGTTTCGTATAATATAACAGAAAACTCTGCATGGTATAAGCAAAAAACTGGTGGGGAAATTTGAGATTTTTTAAGAAAACCTTTATATCTTCCCAAATATTTGTGCTGAGTTTACGAAAATTCCTGTAAATACTATGCACATTATACATTACAAGTTCTGAAAGTTTCATCCATTTATCAGTATTTTGTGAAGCGGGGTGGGCCAAAAACATTTTTGTTTTCATCAGTTTGTAAACGGTCCCCTAATTGCCCTCAGGACCGAATCTTCAATGTAAAATGTGAGTTATTGTCTATTCTTTACATGTCCGAAGTTTAAAGGCAGTCAGTTAAACCATTCCCGAGAAATTCTAAAAAATGCGAAAATCTGCAAGTGTCCGGATACTTTTGGGCATATAGTGTATATATATATATACCTAAATATTAGGGTGGGCCGAAAAAATCCTTTTTTTTATTTTCAATGATGGGTACTGTGGAAAAGGTGCCATTGGTGGCACAAAGTGCACATAAAAAAGGACAATTTCTTGATTTGTCGCAAATGCGTAGAAATTTCGGCCAAATGCCGTTTTTTGACAATTTTATCAAAATTTGTAAAAATTTTTTTTTCTATTTTCGATGATGGGTAGTGCAGAAAAGGTGCCATTAGTGTCACTAAGTTCACATAAAAAATTTAAAGTGTGTAGGATAATTTCTTTATTTGCCACAAATGCATTGAAATTTCAGCAAAATTCTGTTTTTTTACGTTTTTAACAAATTTTGTCAAAATGTTGAAATATTGTATTTGGTCGTATTTACCTGTAATAATTATATATTTTAAATGATCTGCATTTTTATATTAACTTTGTTCTTACTAAAAAAAACAATGATGCAGCTATTTCTTCACCGTCACCAGAATGAGGTGTCAAATGTCCCAAGCATTGAGAACCAGGTTCAGACAACAGAGGGATATGTTCTTCTTTTTTCTGTCGACGATGTCGCTTGTCCTTTTTTCCCCAATTTTTATCTCTTCTTCCATCAAAGAATAAGCTTTTAATTTTTAGTCCATCTAGATTTTCTTCCTCCTGTATTTTTCCCCCCCTAGTCTTGCTCTCTGCGGATCTTATTCTTATCGACGACGAGATTCTTATCTTCCGTGACAAGTCCTGCATCTTGCAACACGACTGAAGCAATTAACGCCACATCTCTCTGATACATTAGTTCTAAATGCAGCAGATGCTGTGTGAGAAAAGGAAATGCATTTGCAAGTGTCTGGAGTTGATGTGCTTTCAAATTCTAATTCGTTCCAGTCAGCTTCTTCAAAGCAGTCACATAATGAATTTTCTGAAGATTTCAATAGCATAGAAGACTGAATGTCACTCGTTGAGGGACCAGATACAAAAGTACTTGAACATGCAGCACTTTTCATTTTCCTAGCCACTGTTTTTGTAAAGGCTTTACTAGTTTGCTTGTCAATGTTTCCGATACACATTTCTCGAACAGTTCTTTGATTGTGCAGGAATGTAACCTCTTGTTTTGGAACTTTACAGCTCTTGTCACAGGTACAATAGTCCAAATCTTTCCATTTACAAGCCGAAATGTCAAAGAGAGAGGATTCAGCATTTTGTATAAATTTTACACGGTTCTTCTTCTCTTTTATGCCCTTATGGTGAATTGATTTCTCCACCGACCAGCATTTTTTGTAATAGTCTTTCATTTTTCCGTTAACGGTTCGTTTGGGAACTACAGGTATGGATGCCTTTATTCAGATTGCCATAACTTTTTCACCGACCACCTTAACAAGATCATACACTGGTTGAAGATAAACATCACGATTTTCATTTCGCAAGTAGTAGTGGTGCATGTCAGCATAGGCAACTGCATCTCTTTTAATTCGCATGATGCTGCAAACAGTTAATATCTACACTACTGCATGTCTTATTGGCCTCAGTTCTAGCCATTGGTAAAATCGCCTTTATGAAGGCGCTCAAAACACAATAATAGAAAATTAAAAATGAAACAAAAGTACTATATCGTACGAGACAAGTACTATATCGCATAACCCCCCCCCCCTCCAGCCCCATCATTTGCAAACTTGCAGTCGCCTACACTTCGCCAACATAATGGCACATCACTGAAAACAAAGAAATGAAGTAGGAAAAGAACAGAAAAAGACAGATCGCTCTATATTGAAAAAAAATACTTTTCCCATTTATATGCGAGAAAGCAAGAATTTAATATTAATAAAAAGCTAACTTATAATGCATAACACACCTAAAAAAATGAAAATGCAGAACATTTGACACACTATTTAATTATTACAGGTAAATAAGGCAAAATTTGACAATAATTTGTTTAAAACATGAAAAAAAAACAGAATTTTGCTGAAATTTCTACGCATTTGCGACAAATGAAGGAATTATCCTACACACTTCAAATTTTTTATGTGCACTTTATGCCACTAATGGCACCTTTTCCATACTACCCATTATCAAAAATAGAAAAAAAGGTTTTTTCAGCCACCCTACTACATATAAACTTTTTAACAAAGGGTGATTTGGGGTTCTAGAGGTCATGATCGATGTCGATCTGCAGAAATTTTCCAGAAGTCATGTCATGAGAACCATTGCAATAGGTAGACTTCCTATAAAGAATCTACATAAAAGTTCTGTTATTCACTTTAAAGGCTAAATTTGGAATTGATTGCTAATTTAAACTTGATTTAGAATTTGAATTTCAGTACTTCATTAATCAAAATAAAAGATAGACAAAATAATGAAAAATTCTAAATTTGGATTGTATTGAATTAAATATAATAGAATCACTGCACATTTTTATATCTATGCCAAGTCATAATGAATGACAATGATATTTTGAAAAATATGGCAAATCAAATTATCGTATTTTTTTTTTCAAATAAATATGTCATACAATATTAAAAATATATTAAAACACAAATAAAAAGTATTTAGCAATATAAATGTTTAAAGAGTTTCTTGTACTTTATATTCCATGCAAGAATTCCTGAATAATTATAAAATCTGTATCAATATGCAACAAAGAAATTTTCATTTTTTAAAAAAGGTGCATTTCTAGAAAGTTTCTCAAAATGAAAGTATGCATAAAATAATAAACAAAAGAAAAGGCATGCATAACCTACCTTTAAATTTATATACGATTCTCATGCATGAATCAGTGCATATATTTAATGTGTGCCATTTCATAAGAGCATTGTTTTATCTCTATAAGAAAAAAAATTCAAAGCTGTTATGAGCTAAATTAAATGCTAAGCAATTCAGCATAAACTCATAACCAAAGAATAAAACTAAACCAGATTACAAAATTTCAGTTGTGTACATGCAAATTAAATCAAACTGAAGTAAATGGATGGTGACCCTAAATTATATCACAAAGAAACACTTAAGAGTTGAGAAAACCAAAAGCATATGTTTCTGAAAAGGTGTCTGTGGTTGTGCAAAAACAATTAAAATCGCTTAGATTTCAAAAACATACAGTTGTATTAAATTTCATTTTCTCAATAATTAATCATGCACTTTGAGCCATGGTTTTAAAATCACCCCGTAGGCAGATAATAACTGTATATGACTGTTTCCAGTGTTTTGAGAGTTTATGTCAAGCCTGATGTAATAAATACATGATTTCCTTTAATCTGCCCATAATGTTCTGATTAGCGTAGATGACTTCCTCTGCTCGAAGCTCTAATTGTATAGTCATGTCTTCATAAATACCAAATTATTTTCTTTTAACAAGATCTGCTTTGAAAGTGTTATGCATTCAATTAACTCAATTATGAGCATAATGGTTTCAAATGTATGTTCTATCAGAATTTCAATTGTATTAAACATATTTCTAAAGTTGTTGTTTGTGGATCTTGCAATAGTAGATAACGATCTTCATTTGCTGATTTTGTGAAATGGTTCTTGAATTCTACAGCTAATGGCTACAACAAATAATCAAAGATACAGTACAACGTCTCAAATCCGGACGTCCAAAATCCGGACCTTTTTCATTCCGTAAACCCTTCCCTAAAAAAAAAAAAAAAATCCTAACTTTTATCTAACAAATCAGCCGAATCAGCAGAAACTGATCATAACCATCTGGGGAGGAAAGGATTTACCGCTGTAAGCGATGTGCGGCAGAAGAGTATCCGGGGGGGGGGGTTGTAAAAAAATTGCGGAGTTACAATACCTTCCTCCTTCCCCTCTCTAGCACGCAAAATGAACTAGTCCAGAATATAAGAAATGCTAACAAATAAGATGCGCGCGCAACTTCCTCCCTTCTGGCTCGCACAGGATTTGCCCAGAACGAATGGACGCGGTTGTCTTTAATTCCGAACTAGCCCTCGCGAATGTTGCACTTCTCTTATCCGAGTTGATATATTTTGCTTGATGAACGATTCCAACATTTTATTTAGCTTTTTAATTTTTATTATTAAATATCTTCTGGTTTATATCTTTCATTATCAATATGCCAAAGTGTGCTTTGAGTTCTACTGTAGCCAGTGGAACAAAAAGAAAACACGTGACTCTATCGATCAAGGACAAAGTCAACCTGATCAAAAAGTTGGAAAGTGGCACAGCTATTGCAAAATTATGCGAAGAGTATGGACTAGGACGAGTACGTCAAGTCAAGAGGACAAGAAATTGCCGAAGATGACGCCTTTGAAGTACTGCATTGCGACGATACAGCCCCGACAGTGTGTCAGCTCACCGATGCCGAAATATGCAGTATGGTGTTGACGAACTCCAACACTTCGGCATCCGATAGCGAAGAAGAAACACAAGCGGAAAATAAAATGCCAATTGACAGCTTAGTGGAAGTGTTGAACACCGCAATAAAAGGACTTGAGCAAAGAGACTTTATTTCGGAGTCAGACATAATGGCGATACATAAAATAAAAGAGAAGTTACTGAATCAAAAACCAAAACTAATGAAGCAACTCACTTTAAATGAAATGTTTTGTAAAAATGTTAAAATTAAAAAGAAATAATATTAATTATGTTTATAAATCAAAGAAAACAAGTAATAAATAAGTTTTTAAAAAATTTAAATTGAATTATGTGTTTTATGATGTTAAAATCACTTCTTAATATGGAAATGATCTAAGATCCGGAAATATCCCAAATCCGGAATTGTCGAAGTCCCGACGATTCCGGATTTGCGACGTTGTACTGTATATGAAAACATACACACACGATAAATCCATTTTTTTACACAGTATTGATTTTCATCTTTTGCCTATATCTGTTTCAAATCTAATAATATAAAGTAGAATTACAAACATGCTTCCTTTTGACCAACAATAAATTTCTCCAACATTTTTTAAAGGCTTTAAAAAAATCTTTTAAGAGGATTAAGAAAAACTTACCCTTGCTGCATCAACTTCATCATGCCTGGAGCAATCATCATAAAATCCTTTCAAAATCTTGGCTACAATTATAGCTTTATAAAGATCCTTAGAATCATCACCTCTGTGCACATAAGCAAGCAAAGAAAGCTAGAAATATGAAAAATAGTTAATTCAGCAAACAATTTATTATATTTATTAAGTTTTGCAAACAAGAACTATTTACATTTTAAAGTGACAAGTAACGATTTTTATTTTTTTTATTTAAAAAACTTTAATTAAACTCAAGATATTGTAAAATAAAATGTGTTAAAAAATTCATTATGTATCAAAAATCAGGAGTCTGGTTAAAAGAAAACTTCCTCAAAACACAAATAAATTAATACTCAATTTTTATTAGCAGTATGAATTCCTAAGCATCTACAACTTAAAACAATTTTTTAAATCAAAAAATGCATATGGAATTTATCAAAATGTATATGCACAAAGTATTAACTTGGAAGAAATCAAATACTTTCAGTTAGTTCTTTAGTATGTTATGTAACTACGGTAGCTGCCACTCAATATGATCACTTCGGGACTTAAGAATTTTGATAACATTAACTGAATTGGCTAAAATAAATTATATTTTTATCACTTCAGGAAAAAAGAAAACATTTACCTTAGGGCTATATAAGATTTATTTTAAAAATAAAAATTTAAAAAAATTCATTAATAATTGCTTGTAGACAATTATTCCTAAACAGTGCACTTATACATTGTTCATACTCATATTGTTTTTAAAATTTTTTTAACGATGCTGCATGCTGTGCTTCAAAATATTAAGTGTTTGCCTCATTTCGGTGTTCGTTGAAAGGCTTCAACACATTTGTTGCCATCGGAATCATCAACATTAATTGCTTGGTCTTGCTCACAAACAGCTTGTCAAAATTCAGTCAGAGTGGCAGCTACTGGAATGTCCTCATCAATGGACATCCACTCTTCCTTTGGCATACCTTCAGGGGGCTCAATGACAATTTTAAGTTTTTAATCAAATGTTTCATAGAAGTCTCCGCAGGCAAAGCAGTTTCTGATCGTGTCAGCATTCCAGGAACTTATTAAAAATTCTTGACATGCTGAGTGGTGACAAAGGGAAAAATGACATCCAGATTTTTCATTACATGTTGCGTGAGAAATTCCATGAACATCAACGCTGGTTGAAAATGAAGGATTGGTCAATTCCTTATTTCACCGATAACATTAAGCAATGTAGTGATCACACTAAACAAATATTTTTGCATACATTTGAATATATCAGTTTGGAAAGCATAAAACAAATTATAACATTAACCGTGATCACATTAAGCAGCGTCCACTGTACATATAAAAAAGCTAATACAAATAAAACTAATTGGATATATTTATTTATTGCTAATTGTTTGATTTAAGTTCCCCATACTATCAAAAATTGAATAATGTTGCAGCATCAATAATAAACATTACCATAATATAAATTCTTACCAACAAAATGAGTAATACAGATAAACAGCTTACTTTATTGCTATTTATTTACTTAAAATTTTTAATGCTAAGATTTTGAATTAAATAACCTTTAAAATCGTTTTTAATATAAAATTTTCAAAAATATTAAGGGAAAAAAGAAACATAATGGATTAAAAAAGTATCCTCAATAAATAATTACTAAGCTCTTTGATGATTCTATAGTGGGTCACAACCTATAATTTTAGAAGTTCTAAATCAGACAAAAACTGCAGTTAAAATTTTTATTTTAATTCAAATTAAAAAGTGAAAATAACAAATATCTTTACCCGTTGAACAAGTTTCCAACGATCAGAAAATAAGTCTCCCATTTCTATAATTCTAAAAAAAGATATTACGATTACTTCCAACAAAAAATATCATTAACTTATTTATAAATGCTATGAAATAATGTAGAAAAGTGAAACAACATCACATAAAAGATGACTCAAACAACCCTATTTCTGTTTTAAGTATGTTAGAAAGTTGCGAAGTTTAAAGCAACTAGCTAATTTAATTAAATAATTAATAAATAAAAAGAAAAAGCAAGATTTATCTTGATCATTATATTTCATGCATTGATTCACATGAAATGCAATCATTGGGGATTATTAGGCTGATTAAATAAAAATGATCAGGGCATAAGTATACCATCCATCAATTCAGTTACAAACATTTATTTTTAACAATCAATCTCATTTTATAACTCAATCATAGGTAAGTTCAAGCAACTACAATTGAAAATACCTACTAAAAAAATTACCAAAATAATTAAATATTATATTAATAATTTTTTACTAGTTATAATTAGAAATGTTAGATTTATGTCCTATTTCAGATATAAAAGGATTTTGAAGATGTATGATTTGGAACTGTAATAAGGTCATAAAAGACTACAATTGAACTATCATTTGATTCTCTAAATATCGACACCAATATGAGAATTAAATAGAGAGATGTAGTTAAATTATTATTTTTTAAATTATTACAGTTCTTTCATCCAAACAAAACCAAAATTTCATCAATATAAGATAATGAAATCTAAGGACATTTAGCAACTGATTCACGAAAATTAAAAAATCAGGTTTGGTTTGGTTTTTATGGCGCAAAAGCCATTTTTGGCCATGCTGCGCCAATAAAAAATCAGAAATGCATGTTATGTACTATTAAGATCATTTTCATCAACTGTTTCAAGCATTGATACAACGAAATAATTTACTTTTTACTTCCTTTAGAAATATCTCCCACTATTGTAAATAATAGTGTAAAATCAAACTTCGTGATAAACTTTATGCAATGATAAATGTAGACTTAATGATGACACAGAGAAAACTGAACAAAGAAGCAGTTTCAGATACTCACTTCCGTTTTAATTCAAATTCGCTAGCAAAATATAAATTACTTATTATCACAAAATCAATTTAAAAAATTGGTAGCAAGATTTTATATGCCGGAATATCCAAAAGGGAATGGATTTTTATTATTATTGTTGTTGTTTTTCGGAGAGTTATGTTTACTTTATACAGTATTCGAATTTGAATTAAGGTATCAGACTGGTTTAAAATCGTCGTTTCTGATGAAATTATCAAAAGAAATTTTATGCTTTAATTTTGTAACTTGTTTAACCAGCTTTCTAAAACTGTCTCACTTTTTACTCTACGCGAATTACAAATGGAGTTACAGCTGTTTTATTACCGAACTGTTAGCATTATTTTATGTTGCGTGAAAATTTTAAATGTGTTTTCTGAGAAATGAAATTTTTGAGGAAAACTGTCGACCGTAACATTGATTTCTCAAAACGTTATTCAAGTATTGACAGGAAATTTTCTGAGATTGTTTTCTGTAATATGCTTGATGTGTTACTCTAAAAACGAAAGTCAATTTTAAAATTAAGTATTATTTTTAAGTGCTTAAATATACACGAAAAGCATTTTTTACGAAAAATTACCAGTTTAGTAACTATGTTCAACTATATCTCGAAACTATTTTGAAGTACAAGAAATATTTTACAGCATAACACAGATAACTGTCATAAAAATGTACTCCTACAAGGATTTATGTATATTTAGAATATGATTTTGTCTATGGCTGTTAGCGTAAGGCAAATATTTTAGTCATTTTTCTTCAAATTTCTCCGTTTTTTAAAACAATTATTATTTTGAAAGCCTAATTTTACAATATTTTCATAGTTTTAAAACATATGCAATTGAAAAATAACATTAAAAAATATATATAAGTTATTTTTCAAAAAAATGTCTCCGAACACAGTCGGATACCTTAAAGAGTTATGGGATTTAAACCAACAAAGATTGTTATCCCCTACATTATAATGAAGATGATGAAGCTGTTTGAGATGTATGCTCGCCTTGAATGATAGGAGTTATGGGATTTGAAGCAACAAAGGCTGTAATCCCCAAAATAAACTAAACTATGTATGCTCGCCCCTTGGCTGCTTTATCTAAAATTATCCAAAGATCAAATTCTGCCCTACATTATAGTACCCAAAGACAGTTTTTCGAAGTTGTTTACACTTACAATTAGAATTGTGATGCTATTTGAGATGTATGCTCGCTCCTTGGCTGCTTTATCTCAAATTATCCTTAGTTCAAATTCTGAGATTACGAAACTTAAAATACGATTAGAAACAAAACTGAATCACCCGAGGCTAAGTATGACAACAGTTACAGACATATGCAAATAGACGAGTTTTCTGATTTGGATACCCACATTAAAAACTTTACTTCACATTAAAACTTTTTGACTGGGCTTTCGGACTTCCGCTTTGAAGATTCAATTGGCTGAGCATTACACCGGAATTATATAATCCCACCACTAAATATAAACAAAGCAGAAAACTTTCCCATATGGACGCGTTTTCTGTTTTGTTTGTTTACATTTCGGTACCTGCTAAGTCACAATTGATTGACGGGTCTATTCTGGTACCCCCGGTTGGGTTGGGAGACGTCACTTTTTCCGCCCGTTAACTACAAGTGCGATTCTCGTACCCGTTTTTCCAACCGGTTGGGATCTCGCTCGGTCGAAAAAAGGACTCCTATTTCTCGCCAGCTCTGTACCTGGCGTTTACGCTATTCGCTAGCGAGAAGTGTTGTTTCGATATCAGAACTTACCAAATTTTCGTTTAAAATGGAGGCTGCTAAGACGTTAATTATGTTTTGAAACAGTTTATCTGTATAAATGTAATCCATTTGACCAATCTGAAAAAGAATTTATCAATTACTTCAGATTTTTTAAAAAGCAGTTAAATTTTTTATCGAATTTAAATAATTTAATCTAATAATTTAATACGACAATCTAAAGTAATTAAATCTTTAAAAGTAGTTAAATCTTTTACGACTCCATCAAGATAGTCAATAATGATATTTGATAATTAGCTAAAATCAATTACATTTAAAGATTTAATTACTTAAGATTTTCTTATTAAATTAAATTATTAAATTAAATTAGGTAAACATTTTAACATTCTTTTTTAAGATTGAGTGTGAAATGACTTTCCTCATTCCATATATATCATTACAATTTTTTTTTATTTGGATTTTAATTCAAAGAAATTTGTCAAATATTTACAAAGTAATTGTAAAACCTGACAATAAAAGAATTTTTCTTGTTCCTTGATAAAGATGTAATTTTTTTAATGTTGTGAAAACTTGCTGAATTTAATAACTTTTTTTCGTGTTTTATTTTCTTATGTAATTGGAAAAATGAACAAATGGTTTGTAATATTAATTTATAAGATTTATTCATGTTAAAATAATTGGCATGGAAAAAAGTTTATTACTTTTCCTCTCTCTAGAAAACTGATAAAATTACATCAATATATTGAAAAAAAGACTGCAATTTATGTCCTATAAATGTATAATATTATTATAAATGTATATTTTGTAAAAGATAAATGGTTTAACCCCCCTTTAACAATGGACTTATGAAAGCAAGAAAGATGCATTATAATGCATCTTATAAGAGCAGAAGTTAAATCTTCCCACCATTGGTGTCTTTTGAAAAGATGCGATCACCCAAGTAGCACAAGATATTGTCTTATATCATAAAATTCGAAAATTAATATTGTACAATATTTTTCCTAATATTGAAACAGTGTAAAACGTAAGACTTTTTCAATACTCTACAATGTTTTTTTCATAATATTGGATAATGTCATTTAATACTGTATAATATTATATAACATTGTATAATGTTATATAATACTGTATAATATTATACCATATTAAATAATATTGTACTATACTGAATAATATTATACAATATTATTCAGTATAGTCAAAAAAGGCCGAATTCGGAATTAATTAGGGGAAAGCTGGAAAGTGTTTTAATCCCTTCAGTTTAGGTCTGGAATGAACATACTGAGTTTTCCCCCTCCGGATAAGTGAGCTTTAGCAGCTGCGTGCAGATTTGTAGTCAGAAAATATGACTTTTTTCAATAATTGAACAATATCTCAAAAACGACTGGTGTTATCAAAAACATTGTAGTACAAAAGTTGTAGAGATTAAAATTCTGAATAAAATGAGTACCAACACTTATTATATTCGATGAAAATTAAGCTCACAACTGCGCTTAAAAGTACGGCCTAAATCGCTCATCAAGCGCTTGAAGCGAGAACGGACCAAGTTATAGATTCACCCTACCTCCAATTATTATATATACATTTTAAATTTGTTCATGATGCTTTTATAATTATTGCTAGGCTTTATTTAGTATATTTTGAAGGAAAAAAATCACTGTTATTATGATTTAAAAGAGGAAAACATCACACGAAAGCTTCAGCAATGGTTGAAAACGTGTTTATTAATTAGAAACATCGGATTT
The DNA here is from genome assembly GCA_013235015.1 of Araneus ventricosus. Lineage (NCBI taxonomy): Eukaryota > Metazoa > Arthropoda > Arachnida > Araneae > Araneidae > Araneus > Araneus ventricosus. The sequence continues at coordinate 122,433 of BGPR01000320.1, forward strand.
CTCATCCGAGGGAAGTTCTTCAAAATAACGCAAAGATTCTTCTGCATTCATATATTGCAAGGCATTTTAAATAAATTATAGGCTATTTTGTAAAATAAATCTTCCAAAATTATAAATTGCTCTTGAAATTTTAAAAAATTATTTCAATAGAAAAATTTCCATAAACGAAATTGCGACGAACGGAGAAAAGTATTTTACAACTAACTTTAAAGAAAGACTGTGGCGGCGCTAGCGTCAAGCCACTCATTTATTATTGAAATGTAAAATGCATCTTTTGTATCTGGCAACATTGTTATAATTCCAGATTGTATCCGCGCGATGCGATGTTGTTCGCATAACCTTTCGTCATGTAAATAAGTAGTGTAAATAATGTAAATTAAATGTATATAATTTAAATCATCATTTTATTGCAACCATACACCCAGCACATCTAAACGCCAAATTGGTGACCCGGACGTTGAATATTACTCTTCTGAGAACGCGTAAGTAATGACTGAACCCAGTGATTCATCGCTCGGCAAGGTCGTTTCGCATTCCGAAGTTTCTCGTATTGCTGTGAAAGTACCTCCGTTTTGGAGAGAAAACCCGGCGATATGGTTTTCGCAATTGGAATCACAGTTTGTTACCAGTGGGATTATGCAGGATTCTACAAAGTATCACACTGTCGTCGCTTCGGTCGAAACCGAAATTCTTTCGCAGGTTAGTGATATTATTACTTCTCCTCCAAATGATGATATGTACAAAAAGTTAAAGGAACGTTTGATTAATATTTTCTCTGATTCTGAGGAGCGTCGACTTAAAAAATTGTTGCAAGATGTAGAATTGGGTGATAAACGCCCGTCTATGCTCTTGCGTCAGATGCAGGATTTGGCGGGAAACCGCGTTGGCGATGAACTGCTTCGATCTTTATGGTTGCAACGCTTGCCCACACAGATGCAAGCAATTTTAACTACTTCTAGTGATGATCTTAATAAATTATCTATCATGGCGGATAAAATTGCAGACGTAACGTCTGGTAGTGAAATATGCTCTAATCATGTGAAAACGAAAGTACCGGAAACGAGCACTCCTAATGACTGCATTTCAAATTTACAAGCCCAAATAAGTGAACTTTCACTGAAAATTGATAGAATGTCGCAGTTTCGGAGATCCAGAAGCATGAGTCGGCGAAATAATTATCGCGCTCGTTCTGCTAGTCGTAAGGATCAGATGTGCTGGTACCACTTCCGTTTTCGCGAGAATGCTAAAAAGTGTGTTCCACCTTGTAGTTACAAGCAGGAAAACTAGAGGGCCAGACGTTGATGGCGGCCGACGTTAAAGGCCAGAATAATTGCCGTCTTGTAATTCACGATAGACCATCGGGTCTTAACTTCCTAGTGGATACAGGTGCTGATATTTCTGTAGTACCTCCTTCATCCGCAGAACGCTGCAAACCAAAATCTTTGTTAAATTTGCTAGCAGCAAACGGCACAAAAATAAATACGTATGGAACTCGAAACCTGTCTCTTAATATTGGTTTAAGAAGAATTTTTCCTTGGTCTTTTATTATAGCTGATGTTTCTAGACCTATTTTAGGCGCTGATTTCTTAACACATTACGGAATAATTATTGATTTGAAATCTAAATGTCTTAAAGATCAACAAACCACCCTAACTTCTACTGGTAAAATTTCTACCGATAATACCCCATCTATAACTGCTTTAAAGTTATCTTTAAATTTTAACGATTTAATTCGGGAATACAATGATATTTTTGATGATGTTGAGAGATCTCCTATTAAAGTTCAATCTCATAATGTTACTCATGTAATTCAAGCAAAAGGTCCTCCTGTAGGTGCTAAGGCACGACGTTTAGCTCCCGATAAACTAATAGCAGCCAAACAGGAATTTCAAAATTTAATCCATAAAGGAATCTGTAGTCCTTCTACCAGTTGTTGGGCAAGTCCTTTAGTAATGGTAAAGAAATCTGATGGTTCGTGGAGGCCATGCGGAGACTACAGAGCTCTAAACGCGCAGACCATCCCAGATAAATATCCTATTAGGCATATCCATGATTTCACCTCATATTTGCACGGAAAAACTGTTTTCACAACCCTTGATCTCAAGCGTGCTTACCATCAAGTACCAATGCATGAAGAAGATAAGCAAAAAACTGCTATAATAACCCCTTTTGGTTTATTTCAATTTAATTTCATGACTTTTGGTTTACGGAATGCTGCTCAAACAATGCAACGTTTGATGGATAATGCACTTCAGGGGCTTGACTTTTGTTTTGTTTACATTGATTATCTTTTAATTGCTTCTTCCTCATTGGAGGAACATTTAGATAATTTGAAACAAGTTTTTGACAGACTACGAAAATTTGGTTTGGTTTTAAATCGCGATAAATGTGTTTTTGCTGTGGAAAATTTATCATTTCTTGGCCATAAGATAGATAAATATGGTATTACCCCATGACCCGGGAAAGTTGAAGCCATTTCAAATTTTCCCCAACCCAAAACAGTTCAAGATCTGAGACGATTTTTAGGCATGCTAAATTTTTTCCGTCGGTTTTTACCTCAAGCGGCTCAAAAACAATTACCTTTACAAAAAATGTTGGGGAAATGTAAAAAACGCGACAAAACTCCACTTAATTGGACTGACGAATCTGACCAAGCTTTTCAAAATTGTGTTAACGATCTTAAGGAAGCAACTCATCTGGCACATCCTAACTCTAACGCAGCCATAATTCTAATGACGGATGCATCCGACAGAGCTATTGGTGGCTGTATACAGCAACGCGAAGGCAATTCCTGGAAACCATTAGGTTTTTTCTCCCGAAAACTCAGCACGGCAGAACAAAAGTACAGCGCACATGACCGGGAATTGCTAGCTATTTTTGCATCCATAAAATATTTTCGCTATTTGCTAGAAGGAACTAAATTTACTATTTTAACTGATCACAAACCAATCACTTATGCTTTTTCACAAAAAATTGAGAAACTGTCGCCACGTCAAATAAATCATCTGAATTTCATTGCTCAGTTTACTGTGGATATTAAACATATTAGTGGAAAGGACAACGTGGTAGCCGATGCTCTTTCTCGCATCGAAAGTATTTCCACTTCCCCTCTGGCTTACGAAGATATTGCTCGTAGTCAACAAGACGACGAGGAGCTTGATCTTTTACTTAAGCAGCCTACTAGCTTGAGTTTGCAAAAATTGCATGTTCCAAATACAGATGTGATGCTATATTGTGATATTTCCACTCAGGTCATCCGTCCCTACATTCCAAAAACGCATAGATATCAAGTGTTTCGTAACCTACATGATCTTGCTCACCCTGGTGTGCGTGCCACAGTTAGGCTCATATGCAGCCGTTTTGTTTGGCCTAAGATGAAGCAAGACATTGTTAATTTTACAAGATCTTGCATAGCTTGTCAGAAATCGAAAATCTTTCGCCATGTGCACTCACCGCTCGCGGAGTTCAAAGTGCCAAACCAGCGATTCGCTCATATCAACATTGATCTTATAGGTCCTCTTCCATCATCACAAGGATTTTCCTATTGCCTTACAGCCATTGACAGGTTCTCCAGATGGCCTGAGGCTATGCCACTTACTGATATTCGGGCGGAAACAGTGGCTCAAGCTCTGTACAGTGGTTGGATTTCCCGCTTCGGAGTCCCTCAGCGGATCTCCACGGACAGAGGTGCGCAATTTACGAGTGATGTATTTCACTCCCTGGCGAAAACCTTTGGAATACGTCTCTCACACACAGCCGCCTACCATCCACAGGCAAACGGCGCAATTGAGAGATGGCACCGAACCTTGAAAGCAGCCATCATGTGCCACACATCCGTTCATTGGGTGTCGGCATTGCCTGCTGTTCTGCTTGGTCTTCGCACCGTCTTCAAAGAAGATCTCCAGTGCTCCCCTGCTGAAATGGTGTATGGCGAAAATCTTTGCCTACCAAGTCAATTTTTCGTCCAACAGCCACCACAGGCTGCAGACAATGGTTTCATAAAGAAACTAAAAACCCATATTCAGCAGTTGCGAGCAACGCCAACATCTAATCATTCTGCAAAACCCACTTTTGTATATAGAGATCTCAGTGTGTGTTCCCATGTCTTTCTGCGTGTGGATGCTGTTCAACCTTCCTTGTCACAACCTTATACAGGACCTTATAAAGTTCTGTCACGAACAAATAAAAATTTCATCATCCTCAAGGATAACAAAAAAGTGACTGTGACTATTGATAGACTTAAGCCAGCTCATCTTTTGTTGGACAATGTTAACTCTTCTGAAAGTAAACTTGACTCTCCTGGAGTCGACACACCATCTCCCACTCCTTCAGCAAAGGAGCCTGAAAAATCAGCTATGCCTTTGCCTGAAAAATCACCTATACTTACACGTACTGGCCGGCGAGTCCATTTCCCGGTTAAGTATCGAGATTTTGTGTCTTAAAAATTATAGATCCAATTTTTTTTCCCAGGAAGGGGGATGGTGTGGCGGCGCTAGCGTCAAGCCACTCATTTATTATTGAAATGTAAAATGCATCTTTTGTATCTGGCAACATTGTTATAATTCCAGATTGTATCCGCGCGATGCGATGTTGTTCGCATAACCTTTCGTCATGTAAATAAGTAGTGTAAATAATGTAAATTAAATGTATATAATTTAAATCATCATTTTATTGCAACCATACACCCAGCACACTATCTAAACGCCAAAAGACCCTGAAGGAATGAAAGTTCCCAGTTCTCTTTTAAGTAAGCAAGTTGCATTGTACAAGGGACATTGTTATTGTTGTGGTGGCTGATTAGTGAATATTTACCCATCTGGGCATATGGGAAGTACGTGTTCATCATCCATCGATAGTTAAAATACAAACACAGCCTGACATTTTGTAGAAACATTGTTAAAGAATCACACACGAAGGAATCGAAGTATGGAATGTTTAAGACATCTTTAAGATCTTAAGAGAGAGATTAAAGATATATTTTCTTTTGCATCTATAAATTCAAAGTTTCCGAACAACAGGGATCCTTCGGAAAACAATGGAAAGAATTTTATTTGTGAACACTTCATATCTATAGCAAGTGATATTGTGGCAGAGGAAAGTGTAAATTGGCACAATACTTATGAAAGCGGAGTATATTGTTTGTCAAAAACTGTTGGTAATGATTTTGCCGTTGTTACATTTGAACGGAAAAACCGAGTAATGCCTATTCGTGGTTTCACTTCCAAGGTGAAAGTTCATGATGAATTAATTTCTGGGAATACAGACACAATATTCAGAAGAATCTCTCTCCTAAAAAATCTGATGCAGAGTTATTTTGAATTTGAGCTGGCTCATTTTCCATTGTCACTCTTTGATGAAGGATGACTGCGTAAGACCCGCAAGTAAGTATTTTATGATTTATTTTCTACTAAGACTGATGTGCATTTCACTTCAGCATGTTTTGTGATTAATGGTTGATTTCTGTTACATCATGTGTTGTGGCAGGCAAAGGAATTATTTCCCTTCATCCTGAAGAAATATGTTGACTATGCCAAAAAGCACTTCAGTGAAGGGGCCACAACAGTTTTTGATGATTACCCTGAAGGTGCAGTGAAAAGTACAAAATCGGGAGAACGCATCAGACGAACAAAGAAACGCATATCTGGTTATGTTATGTTTGATTAATAGATGTCAGCCACTATGTCCCTAGAGAATTTTTTTATCAAACTATAAGAACAAGCAAAGGCTTATAAGTATGTTATGTGTTAAGTTTCAAAAAGAAGGCTGATTACGTAATAATCAAAAGTGCTTTAGAAATAGAGAAAAGGTCATAATGTGTTGTGGTTGTTGGTGAAGATATCGACCTCTTAGTTATAATGGCACATCCACTAATTCCGAAAAAATTTTCTTCTTAAAACTTAGGAAAGGTAAAGTAGAAGATGCTTTATACTGTGCAGCAATCCTGAATATACTCCACAAATAAGGGACAATGTTTTGTTTCTTCATGCGTTCAGTGGTTGCGATACAATGTCTGCTCTTCTCAGGCAGGGTAAGAAGAAATTTATCAATGTTCTGAACTGCAACAAATTGTGAACATTTTCCGTGATGAAAGTGACTAAACTTAAACATCTTAAAAATTGAAATAGATCTAAAACTTTTTATCTATTTATTATCACTTCAATTATGCGTAATTAAACAATGGACAGTATCACGAAAAGATTTTGCTGGTTCAGGTGTGGATTTGATTTCTCTCGAAAATGATTACGCTCTTCTTTCCAATAACCAACTCTTATTACGATCACAAGACTTACACTGACAGTAGAAGCAATAATGACTACCGGTGGTGCAACACACAAGTCGTGCGCGCCACCTATTGGATAAAATGTTTCCAACTTCTTAACACTGCCGACCTTGAAACCTTAAGGGTTTCAACAAATTTATATATAATAATATGTCCATAATACACTAATAATATGAAACACAATTATTTTAAACACATGACAATATTAATCCAATAAACACAAGAGTAATATAATAATAACGTTGTAATGATACATATTACATACAGAAAATCTAATCATTTATGGGAAGAACACATACATCTCTTACATTTCTTTTAAGTGTTCTACCAGTAGGTAATAAAACATTGACTACTCTTACCTTTTCATCTTTACTGATAATTATTTCAGATATTCTGCCAGTTAGCCACTTTACACTGGGCATATTTTCATCTTTGATCAGCACAAGTGTACCTAGCTTTACATTATTTTTGGAAAACATCCATTTACTACGTTGCTGTAAGGAGTTCAAATCATCTTTTTTCCGCAACCTCCAAATTTGTTGACTATATTTAGTAATTTTTTTCCACTTAGAAGTCTATTTTCTGTTATATTAAGGAGGTCAGGCTCAACAATTGAAGTCAAAGGTCTACCTATAAAGAAATGACCGGGTGATAAAGTCTCAAAATTGTCGAACTCGGTTGACAGGGGGTAAGGGGTCTTGAGTTTAGAACACTCTCAATCTCTAAAATTATTGTGAGAAAGTCTTCCATTCAATGTTCACATTTAAAAGAAAATTAGCTAAAGATTCATTTGGGTGGCTAACCATTTTATACAATTTTTTCAGCTCAGTGCTTGGACCAACGAAATTCTTAGCATTATCGCTAAATATTTTTGAAGATTTCCCCCTACGACTGAAAAAGCGTTTCAAACACGCGATAAAGGCATCTGAGGTAAGATCCGATACAAAATCCAAATGAATAGCTTTTGTGCTTAAGCATACAAATATACAAACATACACTTTATTTAGTATTCCCTTCAGTTGGTTTATGAATTTTATATGGAAGGGCCCACAAAAATTTATTCCGACATAACAAAAGGGGAAAGATGGTGTAACTCGTTCTCTGGGTAAATCTCCCATAATTTGACTCTCTAGCACAGGTTTGTTTTCAAAACAATTAATACGACCTGCCGCATACATTTCTACCATTTATGATCCAAAATTTACGTCGAATATGATATAATAAAGCATTAGAACCTACATGTAAATATTTTAAATGATAATACCTTACAATAATTAATGTAAGTGGGTGCTTGTCGGGTAGGACTATTGGATGCTTCTCATCTAGACTCTAATCTGAATATTTTAATCTGCCTCCAACTCATAAAATACCGCTCTCATCTAAAAAACAATTTAAGGATTTTACCTTAGTATTGCTGGGGACAGTAACACCCTTTCTGAGATTTTTAATCTCTTCTGCAAACTCACCTTGTTGAACCAATTGAACTAAATATATTCCAGCTCGTTGCAGTTCTTTGATGGTAAGATGACCTGTAAATCTTTCAATATTTTTAACATTATGAATAAATCTAAGGACATAGCACATAACACGAATTATACTCATATAATTATTACTTATTTTAAGAATACCATCAATAAAATAATTATGATTAAGAACTGTTAAGGTAAATGGAGAACAGTCACTCGTTTTCTTTAGCTCATCAGAAATGTCATGTAGTGAGATTGAAGTATCATCATTACCTGTATCTGTCGGAAAGTCAACTTCTCTCAAAAATTGAGGTCCTTTCCATCAAAGGTCACCATTTAGCAGAATCTCAACATTTACACCCCTGTTTAGAAAATCAGCAGGGTTTTGTTTCCCAGGACAATGAGCCCAGGCACTTGTATCACACAGACTCTGAATTTCGGTCACTCGATTGGACACGAATGACTTCCATCTCTTACTCGATCCCTTGATCCAATGTAATGTGATTTTAGATTCTGTCCAAAAGAAAACTTGAGAAGGTCTTTTGAGATCGACTATTGTTTTGACTTTACTTGCTAGTGGGGCGGCAAGCAATGCACCTAGTAATTCGAGTCGCGGCATGGTGATTTTGGTTAGAGGAGCAACTCGGCTTTTTGACACTAGAAGGTTCACTTCGACGTTGCAGTATTTCACAACTCTTGTATATATAACAGCACCATAAGCCTTTTGGCTGGCATCACAAAAACAGTGAAGTTCCAAGGCATCAGTGGGTTCTACCATAGAAGAACTGAGCACATATCTAGGGATATGTAGTTCGGAAAGACGAGGAACCTCGGAAAGCCATTGACACCACGTTTTTTGAATATCTGGGGCAGTTCTTCGTCCCAAGAAATTTCCTTCATCCACAAAACTTGGAGGATGCACTTCACACGAATGGTAAATGGAGAAATTAGACCGAGTGGATCAAAAATCTTTCCTATTGCACGCAGATGGTGACGTTTCGTATTCTCGTTGTTTGATAGGCTGTCCACTAAACTCTGCGTTCCCACGATCAGATAATCTTCAACAGTATTCCACAGCATCCCTAAAACTTTCGTTGAATTGGCTCTCGGACTAATAGGATTATCCTGCAGTTGATTTTCTAAACCTTCACGTATCCACAACTGTCTCAATTCGTCGCCATTTGTTGTCCACTTCCTCAACACCATGCTAGCTTGGTCCATTATGGATACAGCTTGCGTAGAAATTTCCAATGCATCTTGCAAACTATCAGCTCCAGAAATGAAGTCATCGACATAAAAACATCGATTCAAACATTCTGTCGTGGTCGGGAACTCATCATGGAATTTTTTCAGGTGCGTTTTAATGCTGGCAGAAAGGAGAAATGGGCTGGATCTTACTCCGAAGAGTACACGATTGAATCTATAAAGTTGAAGAGTATAATTTTCTGTCCATAGGAAACGCACTGCATATCTCTCTTTTTCAGCTAGCGTTAATTGTAAAAACGCTTTCTCAATATCAGATATAAATGCGAATTTGTTCAATCTAAAATTTATTAGAATATCAAATATATTCGAATTCAAGTTTGGGCCAGGCCAAAAACAATAATTCAAACTCAACTGCTGAAAGCTATGACTTGAACTCGCGTCGAAAACAATACGCATTTTTGTAGTCGAACTCTCATCCCTAAACACTGGTTGGTGAGGCATACAGAAAACCGGTTTGTTTATAGGGTTTTCAGGATTAGGCACTTTTTCTATTATGCCATTCTTCTCATAGTCATGCAAAGTTTCACGATATTGCAAATTTAGATCTGGATTTTTCTTAAATCTCCAAACAAGTGAATGTAGTCTCTTTTTCGCGACACTATAATTATCATTAAGCTCGCGCCAATCCCTTTTCCATGGTAATTCAACCTCATAACGGTTATCCTTGTAGCGAACAGTTTTTTCAAATGTCTCTAAAGATTGATCTACCTCATTGTAACTAGGATCATCTTTAATCCCTATTGATTCAAGCTGCCAAAATTTTTTGATGTCATTTCCTATATCACTGCAATCATAAATAAGCCCACAATGAGTATATTTCATTTTTTCGGATAGTGAATTTGAAGTGCTACCAGTGGCTATAAAGCCAAACACAGAGTTCTGAAATTTTAGTTCAAAATTGGGCATTTCAACTTGTCCGAATCTCAAGAGTTGGTAAAATACCTCAGCTCCCAATAACACATCAATTTTTCCAGGTCGATAAAAATAAGGATCAGCGAGTTTAATATCCAAGGGCAAATGTTCTTTAGGAATTTGCAAAGAAACTATAGGAATCATACTCGAGATTTTAGGAACACATAAAAATTCTAATTGCATCTCAAAGTCATTTTTATTAGAAACTACGGTGCATACTCTAGAACTCACATTTACTTCAGCACTATTCAAACCAGAAACCGCAATAGATATTTTTTCCTTTTTAATTTGCAATAAATCAGCGAACTCTGTTGTTATGAATGAACACATGGATCCGACTCTAGTAAAGCTCTCGCTGATTTTAAGTTTCCAAAGCAATCTCTTACAAAAATATTGGCAGTTGAGAGAATTGCTGTTTTTGTCTGTCTCACCTTGCCTCCACTCACCGCTGCACCGGAAAATACATTACGTTCATATGACGATTCAAAGTTCGCAGCGTTTGGATTGAGACTTGATGACGCCGTGATGCTTTGAGAATTTATACCATCTCCGATTTCCGGTCTTTCAGTTCTGTTTTGTTTTTCATTCTCGTAATGAAGCAATGTTGAATGTTCGAACGGCATGAAATTTCAGACAATTGAAACAAAGGTTGTTTCTTTTTATGAATTCACATCTATCAATTCACAGAAAGATTTATAAATTCTGGACATTTATACAGTCCGTGATATTCTTCTCTCTGGCATTTTACACATTTGAATTTTGTACTTTTTGTATTAGATGTTGAAACCATACTCGTAACTTTATTTTGAAAATTATTATTCTTTTTTACTTCTTTTATTTTACTGTTTTGAAGGGTTCTCGCTTGGCTTTGCAAAAACGAAAGCAATTGCTTTAAAGTACCAAAGTCTTCGGAATTATTCAGTTCTTTCTTCCACCAATAACGAGTTGATTTATCTAGCATTTCAACAATTATAAACACGATCATTGTTTCTGACAAATTTTCTACTTTATAATGTAGAACCTCTAGAGATCGAATACGCTTATTCGTTATATCGATTAAATTTAAGATGGCACTAGATGATTCACTTATGTTAGGTTGACTCAAAAGATTTTGATTATGTAATAACTCCCGTTTATTTGAATACTTGTCTTCTAAAAGTTTCCATGCGATATCAAAATTAGCATCAGAAATAGAGATTGACTGTATAACTCGCAAAGCTTCATCCCTACAACTAGCTTTAAGATACTGTAATTTCATTGAGTTTGAAATGGATTTATTTTCAATTACATTTGCGACGAACATGTCTTTAAGCATGATGCAGTTCTCAATTTTACCATTAAATGCTGGCACGGATAGTGTCGGTAATTTTACGTCCGACAGAACACTTGCATTACAGTTTGACACAGATGAAATAAAATGTTCAGGATCAGTTTTATTCATTTTACGATTAACATTTAATCTCAATTCATCTATCGAATCGTCTATGGTTTCTTTCTCTTTAATGAAATCATCTAACTCTTCTGGTTTGCAGGTTACAAAAATTGAATCGAATGATAACTTTAAGTCATTGAATAAATCACTAGTTTTAGATTCAAATAATCGCAAGGCGATTGAATCTGCATCCTTTATTGCTGAAGCAACTTTATCTCTGAGCCTTGTTAACGCGGTTTTTAGCACTTTCTTTTTCGTTTTTAAAGGCTCCATTATAAATTGATTTAAGAATCTCAAGTTCGAATATTTATTGGAAAGAGAGCTCACTTGAACGTTCGACGGACCATCTGGACAGTATCACGAAAAGATTTTGCTGGTTCTGGTGTGGATTCGATTTCTCTCGAAAATGATTACGCTCTTCTTTCCAATAACCAACTCTTATTACGCTTACACTAACAGTAGAAGCAATAATGACTCCCGGTGGTGCAACACACAAGTCGTGCGCACCACCTATTGGATAAAATGTTTCCAACTTCTTAACAAACAATAAGTATTAAACTGAAAGTCGTTGTTTTTCATTACGCTCTCAGTCATTGTTGGAATTTTCGTGTGATATTTTCTTTGTTAAATCATAATAACAGTGGGTTTTTTCCCTACAAAATATACTAAATAAGGCCTTGAATTAATTATGAACAAATCATGAACAAATTTAAAATGTATATATCTGGGATGGCGAACCAATGGCACGCGTGCCATTGAGGGCACGCGACACAATATTTTGGGCACGCCACCGATCACAAAGTTCACTATGAAGCATATTACGAACGAACGCGAGTGATCCTACGCTACGGAGTGTTCGGGCGCTGGGCGGCGGGCATAAAAACCAATCCCACTATAGACGGCTATGGGGAGTGTTTTCGATGCCAATATTAGGCGATATTTCGCTTTTTCTGGCGAGAAATGCTTTGTAAAGTTTTTCTATTTCGACGACGACCGAGAGATGCAATCTGTTATAAGAATGTAAACATTTCTACTTTGTAGTTTTTTGTGTGTATGCGTGTGACTTAATGAATTCCTTCTTGAGTGTCTTAAAGTGGAAAATAATTTGTTATTAGTTGTTAACTGTAAATAAAGATGGAAGGTTTTCAAAATACGATGAAGAAAAAACTCAGTTTCGCGCCAACAAAGTAAAGACTGAAACCCTAGCAGGCACAATGATCAACTTGGCGCTGTTATTATTAACTTGGAATTGATTGAAAAAGAAAGATTGACAAGCAATATAAGTAAAAATGCTAATAACAAAATTTTGGAAACATGGAATTCGTTACCAGACACATTTAACTGTTTGAAGAAGCTGGCTCGTGCTATTTTAACCATATTTTCATCTACGATCTATCATCTGCCTGCGAGTCATTATTTTCAGAGATGAATAACATTGAAGACTCGCTTAGAAACCGATTAACAGATAACTCCAGTTCAGCATGCATTCTGCTAAAAGTAACATCTTATAACCCTAATATAAGTTATTTGTCATCTAATCTGCAACAACAGAAGTCACACTAATGTTACTTTAATTTGAATTATGCGTGTAACTGAGACAGTGCAAAATGTATTTTTTTGTAGTAAATAAAGAGTTTTGATTTGATAGTATTTAGTATTATGATTTTCCCAATAATCACGAAGTCAAAATTATTTGATGGCACGTCTATGACCTCATTAAACATTTTTTAAGAAAAAATGGCACTTTGATACATAAAGGTTCGTCACCCCTGGTATATATAATAATTGGAGGCAGGGTGAACCTATAACTTGGTCCGTTCTCGCTTCAAGCGCTTGATTAGCTATTTAGGCAGTACTTTGAAACGCAGTTGTGAGCTTAATTTTCATCGAATATAATAAGTGTTGGTATTCATTTTATTCAGAATTTTGCATTACAATGTTTTTGATAGTACCAGTCGTTTTTGAGATATTGCTCGATTATTGAAAAAATTCCTATTTTCTGACTACAAATCTGCACGCAGCTGCTAAAGCTCACTTATCCGGAGGGGGAAAACTCAGTATGTTCATTCCAGACCTAAACTGAAGGGATTAAAACACTTTCCAGCTTTCCCCTAATTAATTCCGAATTCAACTACCCAACCACTGGGCTAATAGTGACTATTTTAAAAATACATTTCAGAAGCATGGAAAAATGTTAATCACTTAATTCCTAAACTTTCGGGTAATACTTGGTTATTTTTGAACGCCTCTGCTTACAGCGAGCTTTCAACACGGGACCTTCCGCACACGAACCAGAAACCTTACCGCTTGACCAGCCAGACTTACGTCGGCGAGCGTAAATGATGATAATAAAATTTAGTTACAGAGTTTAGATCTCTACGGAATTTTATGCACATTAACAATTCATACGAATAGTCCTTTTAACTAAATTATCTTTTATCGTTACAATTTCGAGTTCAAAATGAAGTTAGAAGTCAAAGAGGAAGCAATTTTAGCTCTTATATCTAAGTTTGCTAATTTAATAAATTAAGGCAATAAGGTTTAAAAGTAATTATAATAATATTTTTGAAAGGTTTTAAAATAATTTTGAAATTTATTTATTCCTCGTTCAATGTATTAAGAGACGCCATTTATAATTAGAGTATTGATTGAAAATCAAATACAAGATTCGCAACAAAAAAAATCACGTGCATATTTTTACCATGAGAATAACACTCAAATTTTTAATTCATATGCCAGAGCTGTTTTATGATTAGCTTCATTAGTTGAATCCGGCCCGCCTTTTATATACAGTAAAAAATGACTAAGTAAACATTATTATTCAAATGAACATTTTTTTAAATATTTTTCAACGCTGATTAATATAGTGTTATTGTATTACCATGCTGCCATCTGGCGACCGTAAGAATAACTTCACCTCAAAATAAGATTCAACGTTGATATATATTGTGTTACGGTATTTTTGTGCTGCCATCTGTCGAACATAAGAATAACTTCACCTTAAAATATTGATCAATGCTGATTAATGTAAAAATCAAAATATCATGTGCATTGTATTGTATAGTATGATATAACATTCAGCATCTTAAAGAATAATTTTTCCAGTGGTGTTTTTGTAATAAAGCCTCCAATCGTGTGATATCCTGAGTTAAAATGAAAATTTTTATAAATAAACATTGTTTTTATATTATTTGTGAAAATTTAGTATCTCGGAAATACTGATACATACAATACAATACTTTATTACAGTATTCGGTGTTCCTCGGTGTTCATAATATTGTATAACATTGTGCAAATATTATATAATATTTCTGTGCTACCTGGGCAACTTTCCCACTTAAAATTTGTGGATATTTTTCAAAATAGTCCAACACAATTTCGAATTGGTAAGCAAATGTACGCTTCGCCATAGTTCCTTTTGGCGATTCAAAACTTGAACTTAATCTGAAACTATAAAACAATGACGATCGCTTGATTTATTGCGCGCGCAGCAGAAATACGTCACTTCCTAGAGTAAAGCGCGATGTTCGAAACGACCGAGGTACGAGAATCAGACCCCTTCTTTCGGTCGAGAAAAAGCCATTAACGTTCCCAACCCAACCGGGGTACGAGAATAGACCCATCAATCTTCAAAACAGAAATCAAATTTTTAATATAAGTAAACAAACCAGAAAACTCGTCTATAAAAATTTATTAAAAAGAATTATTGCTTTTTTTGGAATAAATCGATATGATTTCGAAGTATTTCCTCCACTTAAATTCTAACTTTTTAACAATTTAATTGTTTAAAGATAGAAGATGAGTGATTTCTAACATCAAAGACCGTTTTCAATTATCTGTCACATTATTATTTCTAAGAAGTGGCAACTGTGTAAGCCGGTAATTTGGTCAATATTTTCTTAATTGTGGCATCCAGCTATATTTCCAAACTAACGAATCAAACTGTCTACACATTATAATTTTGTTTTTCAAATTTGTGTGAATTAAATACTCGCAGAATGGAAGAAGGTAAAGTATATGAAATTTGAATTAACTTTTTGCTGAAAAACTATTGTATTCGTTCATAAAAATGTGTATATCCGTCAAAGTGCCATATGAGAAGTGTGAAGAACTCTGTCTGGAGAATCGCCATTTATTAGATTCTACTTTTTGATTATTTAAAATGTAATAAGTTTCTTTTCCATATTTTTAAAAAAAAGTTTTGATTGGTTTTGTTCAAAAGTCGTCAGGTATTCGCTGTAGCCGAACTTATTCACTTATTTCTGTTTTATCTTTCATACGGATTTGCAGTGTGTTTGAATATTTTTCTTTGATTTAAATTTGTAGTTGAGCAAGATAATGCTGGTACATCTTCGGAAGCTGTTGCAAAAGAAACGACGCCAAGTGAAGAAAGCCAGAAAGTAAGATTTTTTTAAAAAAAAATTATGGATGTTAGGTGTATTTATTATGTCTCAAGTTGATTTATGTATGTCATACATAAGAAAGCCAAAGTTAGGTTGTTAGATGCATTTATATGTGTTACCCTTTCTTGAGTTTGTTGAGTAAGCATTCTGAATATTCTTAGTGTTGAGTGTGTAATGAAAAGTTATTTTTCTAAAAGTTATAGAAGTATATATAATGTAAGCAAATGGGGAAAATATCTTTTAAAAAAATGTGCTTTTTAAATTTAACTTGCTAATTTTTCTAATTAGATATATTTATACTTAGATCTGTCTTTAGTACATTTTACTTGGTCCTGTTTTAAGATATATAGAGTTTAGATATCTTAACTTAAAAAAAATTAATAAAGTACAATTTATTTTAACTGTATAATATCTAAAACTAGTTTACAGACATTTCTAGAAAATTCAGGCTACACATTTTGTACTTGAAATTTTTTTTTATCTAACTTATTTAAATTAAAATTATTACTGATTTTTGTAGTTGTATTAGATTGTTATAGACAAAAGCAAAATTTATGAAAGTAAAAGTTACAAAACTCGGTAAATAGTTGCATAATCTATCTTCAAATGCTTATTACAAAAAAGTTTTCAGCCTGATGTTATTTCCATTAGCATTTTGGCTAACTTACTGTTGTCGTGTGTCTTACAAAAAATTAATTTAAAAATATTTAAATACTTGTCTAATTTTTTTCAAACTTTTTCTTTTAAATTTGTAACCTGAAACAAATTATGCGCTCATTTTTTGTTCTTGTTTGTTTCGTATATTGAAAATTGTCATTTTTTGTATTGAAGTGCTTATTAGTGTTATTTTTTTTAGTAGTTCTAACTTCCGTAGTTATTTTTGAAGTTGGTTTATTTAAAAAAATATATATTCTTTTTTGCTTATTGAGCTTGTATTTATATTTTAAAGAGAAAAGGAAGAGGAATCTTGGCACTAATCTGAAAATAGTCAACAGAGTTAAACTTTCTCCTGTTATTTGAGTTTTTTAAATAGTAACTTGTGCAAATCTTTAAAATTTTCTATTTGTTATATATTGTCATTTATTTATTAATCTGTTTTCATTTTTAGAAAGCGACTGCTCCTGAAAAGGAGCCATCGGGAGAAAATGCATCTAAAAAAGCACGTACAGACTATTCAGTGATGTCTACTAGACCATACTTGGATGCCACGGTTGTTCCCATTTTACTCCAAGCTCTTTCTGCTCTTGCAAGAGAAAGGTATTCTGTTTTCCTCACTTTCTTGTAGTAAAATTCATCTACCATATTGTTAATGCTCAGAAAATTAGAGCATGATCCTGAAGCTTGTTTAAAATTTTAAAGAAATAGAAATTCTGACTTTTCAATTGGTGTCAATTTCAGCAACCCTGTATAAAGCTAATTAATGATTAAATTTTAGTTTATATAAGCCTAAAATACGATAATTTGATGCACATCAATATACGCAACGGTTGGGTTAAAGCAATACAACCAAGCCTAAAATCCTAAGAGAAAAAAAATGTTATTAGATTATCCTTTTAGTTTTAAAGCGTATTATAACATTGAGTATATAAAATTTCTCTTAATCCTTTTCTTCCTAAAAATTCCTACTTCAATATTATTATTTTAGGCTAGATAGATGGTATCTATACTTTAAAAGGCAATGTTTGTGTTTGTGTTTGTCATGCGTGTCCAGACTAATCTATCGTACTTACAGCCAGCAAATTTGCACACAGTAATTAAATGGTGACTAATGCACCAGCTGAAATTTTAAAAAATTTCTAGAAATTTTTTTTAATGTTTTGTGTTGTTTTGGTTGATTTTTTAGCACTAATTTCTCAATAGAATGAGTTTCGATTAATTATCGACAAAATAATACACCAACGGAAAGACACGCGATTCCGTTCTATGAATTAGTTTGAATTTTTCGTATTTATAATTTGAGAATTTTTTAAAAAAATACCCAGTTTCGCATTGCAATGTTACGTTTTTTTAAATTTATTTGCATCCGACTTTCTATAACACTATTTCCAATTTTTTCAGCTTATAAGTAGAAGCGGTTTGTTGGATTTAAAAACAACTAGCGGTTAAAATATCTTTTCAAGTTTTTTTTAATTAATTTTTTTTTCTGGGTAGTTGAAGTTATTTTATGGAGAGTTCTATGCGCAAGATGGCTATGTCATTGGTTGAAGGGAGGTGGCGTCATAACCTTGAATTGAATGACTGATTATTATTTTTGGCAGTATTTAACGTATTTATCTCAATACTTACTGCAATATAATTTTCAGCTGAAATTTTTTATTATTGTTTACGCTGAAAAAAAAAAGCCGGGAAAATCAATGTGTATCTTTGTTTTGATTTTGTTTTCAAAACTTTTCATGCCATTGAGGTTTTTTTTTTCTCCATTTGTTAAGTCCTGATTCCCGAGCAACGCCCGTCGCATTCACTAGTATATTATTATTGTAGGTCATTTTTAACTAAGTTAACAATTCCATGAAGAAGGTTTTAACATTTAATTTCATATATATTTTAGATCATAAAATGAACTCATTTTATGAATTCAATAAGTCCTCAAAAGACGGAGACAGATAAGGTAATTTATAGCAATCTATGCTTTGCTAATGAGGAACTTACCCGTAGAGAAAAATGCCT
>BGPR01000320.1:142008-177725 GCA_013235015.1 Araneus ventricosus
ACAATTATTCAATGTTTAAATATCCATTATATGATTTTAAAAAAGGAAGTTTCTATTTATTTTCATTACTCTAAATATAGTACAGCTTAAATGGCAGTATAGATGATATTGATGAACACCAGGCAAGGTTTCTATTTTACCTATTCTATCATCAATTATTCAATTAGTATCAATATTCATTCTATCATTAAAAAAAGCAAGTTTCTAGTTATTGTCATTACTTTATCATAGAGTCCCATTCATCACCACCGTATTGAATGGGACAACTACTATTTACTTTTTCAAACTTATTATTACTCATTAAGTGATATTTATTCTAATTTTAATTTTTGTATAGTATACATGAATATATGAAAAGAAAATATCCTGTAAATTTGAACAAAATCTGATGTCAAGAAAAATTACAAAAATCATTGAAAAAGTCGAATCTTACTACCACTCCTCCCTAATAGTATAAAGGGAGTAAATAAAGTTAGAAAATATTACACTCATTATACAAATCAGGTCACTTTTTTGGTCTCCAAGAATCCACTACTTTAAAAATGGTAACTATTTGAATTTTTTAAATTGTTGAGATACCTGATAAAGCAAATTTATAGCATTATGAACACAGGTTCCTGGTTACCCTCTCAAGCACTATTATGATTGAAGTAAAATGTAAAATTAAATCTTATCCTTAAAATTTAATATTTCATTATTTAACAGAAAACAAATGCTAAATTAAAAATGGTCTTGCACACAATGAGTACTTTGTAGATAAAGTAGGATTTTTTTTTACTATCTGTTTCATATAGCTTCTACTTCTATCAAGTAGGCAAACAAAGAAAAAGCTTGTCTGGACATGTAATAGTGTATTTGTACAGCAAGGTACTAAGTAATACTTAAAAAGACAGCTGTCCAATTGTAAACATTTCAAAATCTTATTCGTTTTATACAATCTTTTAAGATCAACAAGAAACATATGGCCGCTTGCTATTTTAATAGCTTGTCAAAGTAAACAAACCGCCATGGTGTGGTGTGATGCACAAGTAACGGCGAGGAAAACTAGCGCTGAGATGAAGCAATAGGGCATATAGTGAAGATAAATTAAAAGGCACATGTTACATCCAATTATACATGCAAACATTGGAAGTGGTGTCCAGAGAGAAGGTCTCAACGGTGGCAGACAAGCGAAACAGACTAGTGTCAAAAATTTGGTTGGTATCTGAACTTGAACACATGCGATTTCAGCTAATATGGTTACCTGAAGAATCAAGTGGATAGCCCATTGGCCATCAGCTGATTGTTTACGCCATGAAAACGTTTTATGATTTCAGTTGTTTATATACTACGCTGATTCTTATATAACTTAAAATATTTAATTAAATAATAAAATAAATGTTAATTAGGTTGATTTTAATTAGTAAAAAAAAAGACAAATAGAACTTCGTTTGTTTAGTGATTATTTGTTTTTCCATCATATAATTGAGAGATTTTTTCTTTGCCTTATAATAAAAATCGTTGCATGGAATTTTGAAGTTGCTTGGTCATATTTTGAATTCATCGCTTGAATGTCTGTCTCCACCCGCATATAGTTTCTGATGCTTGCATTGTCTATTTTCTTTTCATATATTAAGGCGCTTTCTTCCCCAGTGCAAATATTAGAATCGAGTAAGTCTTAATTTTTTACTATTACTTGTCTGAAGAACATTTGCCTTCATTAGAGTAATTAAGCTGATTCCATACATTCACTAAGCCAAAGCTACTAGATCCCGCTTTGCTGGAGCGCCTCTGATGTTTTTTTAAAAAAATTGCCTAGCACATCAGATGCCGCAGGCAACTTTTTTCCTGCTTCATTAGATTAATTAAAGCAACAGATTCCTTACATTCAATGAGTTAGGGAAAGCTAGTAGTTCTCTTGAAATTTCCAATTAAAATGGGAGATAGAGCAACCATGACAAACCACAAATGCAACGGGTTCAAAAAGATTCAACTTAAATCCATTAACTGTGATCAGATGCACATTTCTACCATTAGCATCCAAGTTGCTTTGCAATTTGCTACCTGCCGTTGTTTTAATAAGAGTGTGTTCCAACTGGTAAAATTCAACAAATTTTGAATTTATGATCATTTATATATTTCAGTTGTCTTGTATTTCTATTTTTTTTAAAAAAATATCTTATGTGGATAAATAATACAAGAAATACATATATCACTATTATTAGAAGAACTAGAAATAATTACATTTTTCAAACATGAAATGTAAAAAATTCTGATTGTCATGTCATCAAGGAATACAATTAAAATGATTGTGAGCAAGGTGTGGAAAAGCTTGTTTTGGTAGAAATTTTAATCTTGTCCATAGTTTGTGTTAATTGTATAAAATCTGCAAAACAACGGAGAACCTGTAATCGTAGTAATTTAAAAAAACTTGCAGTTGAAGATCAATTAGGTACAAAATTTTATCAACAAGCTTCATGTAAAGCGTCCAGATAGCTACAAATGATAATCTCAGAAACCGATAAATCAATTCACTAAAGCAAACTTAATCACAAAGGTTTTTCTTTTTCATTGAATTCAAAAATTAACGCAAAAAGTCACAATTTTATTTTCCACCCAAAAATCTGGGAAAATTTTGCAGTAATCGCTAAAAAAGTAATTTTTTTAAAATTTTTGTTAAATATAAATTAAGATTTAAACATTTTAAATTTAATTTGTATTTTTATGTTTACGTTAATAAAGTTTTCATCAGAGAAATCTTTCTGTATTTTAAGCTGGATTTCTAGCTAGCATTTCTGCTAGATTTTGAACTAGCTTTACTCAAGACACTTTGATATACGTATTTTTTTGGGGGAGGGGGAGAGGATTCCTCTTCCTTCACTACTTCAAATATTTCAGATATTTTTACATAAACTCGGAATCATTCATTAAATTAATATGAGATTTCTTGCATATTCATGTGCGTAAAAATAAAATTAAGAGAATTTTGTTATGCAGTTGTTAAAAAAGAAATGTAGCTGGCTATACAAAAATTTTATAGCTTTTAATGGTTTTGAAAGCACTTGATTTGGAAGAAGATTTGAGAGGGGAATCAAAAGTGGAATTTTTAGTTACTCTCATCTGTAATTAGATAAGTTCAGTATTTTCCAACTGTTATAATCTTATTTTACCTTCACTGCAGCCAATACATATTAACATGCTTGATTGGAATTTCCTTGAGAATATTTTGGGAAAAGTCAGGGAATTTGATTCTCCTGCTTGACTAACAACCATGTTTATAATTTGACATAAAAATTGCGTAGAATCCATAATCATCTCGAGTATTCTATGCCTTCTTAGATGAAAACGACTTTCCAAAACGGGGGGCATTTTATTAGATAGCAAAAGAAAAATGTGACTTAAAACCATTTTAGGGTGTACTGTGCAACTTTTTCCAAAGATAAGAGGTATTCTAGTAAATCATTCTTTTATAGATAAACAGTTTTGGTTTAAAATTGTTTGGTAAGACATTTACTTGCAGATAAATTCTTTTTAAATTTTCTAATTTGTATTTTTTTTCTACCTTTTACTTTCTTGAAATATTCACTTATCTTATAATCTTCTAAAGCATAAAAATTTTTTTTTCTAGGCCTAATGATCCTATACAGTTTCTGGCAGATTTCCTGATCAGAAATAAAGCCCAGTATTCACAGAGTACTGAACCTGATGCTTCAACTAGTTGAATGACTGTAGCCAATGTTATTGGCCTTGAGTTATGATTTTTAAATTTTTTTTGTTTTCTTGCATCATGACTACTTCATTTGTAGTTAATCAGTGTCTCATTCTTCATATGTCAGTCATCTTTTCAAAGAGAAAGAAAAATTTTGTTTATTTTCTGGATTTTGTCAAAATTTGTTTTCTGAATGTATGAGTGTGCATAGTTTTCAGTAACCAATTTATAGTTCAGTATGAAAAGCTTTTTTATTATTATTATTATTTGTGGATTCTTTGTAGCGAGATAATTATTAAATCACAACTTATTTATGGGTTTATTTACTGAATCTAAGGCTAATGTTAAACTCCTATTTCTATACATTTGAATATCTCTTGTATAAATTTAGTTCAGACAGGAGATTAGTTTGATTCCTGATGATGTACCTGTTCACCTCATAAAAATAAGTAAAAAATTATTACTTCATGGTGCAGACAAGCTTAATTTATAGAAATTTTACTGAACCATTTGCATGTGTTGTCTTAATGCATCTATGCAATACTAATAAAAAATTTATAAATAATGGTTTTACTTTTATGTAATTACATAAAAATAGCAAAGCCAATGGTATGGGGACATGACTTTAATGTGAGGGTTATTACAAAATATTTTTCAGTCCTATAACAGACCAAATTTGTTGCTAGTTGGATTTGATAATGTTATGACGTAATGGCAGCTCAGTGTTAACTTGAACTTGGATTTGAAGAGATACATGTTATTCCAAAAACTGCTGATAAAACCAATCCATAGTTTATATAAGTTTTTTTATTTAGCCCATGTATACATGATTAATCCATTATTGTGTTCTATTTATAGGTCAGTTATGTTTCACTTCCATGATAAATGCATTCCCTTTTTTTTTTATATATATATTCCCAAACTCCTAAACAATATTCAACTGTCATATACCAGATTTTGAAGTCAAAGTGCCATCATTTTGATTCCGGGGGGCGGGCCGATTTATTTTTGAGGCAATGCAAGGAGTTTGAAGATAATCTTTATTTTTTGATATTTAAAATGTCTTTCAATCTATATCTATAAAAATGTTTTTAATTTAATTTTAATTTGCTGTTATATTAATCTTGTGTTTAATTTAACAGAAATTTTTCAAAAATCTATGCTTTAAATTAAGTTGGGTGAAAAGTTAATGAGGTGTTTTTTAATGTTTGTCAAATTTTAAAATATTTGATTGTGCTTGTCCCTTTGCCCCCCCCCCCCCAATTTCTGAATTTGCCAGTATGAACTTTTCTGCTTTGTAATTTAAAATTAATAAAATAATTAAACTTTAAAATATTTTTTAATTAAAATTAAGTTATGAATAACTTAATTTTAATTTAAACAGAAACTTTTTCAATAGATGTATTTTTTTTTAAATTTCCATTCAAATATCACAGAAACAAAATGCAACAAAAACATTTGCAAATTTTTCTGTAAATGAATTCCAACTAATTCTAGGTCATAATAATTCTATATTCAATATAATAGTCTAATATTCTACAACACTGGTCTACAAAAAAATACTTTTTTCATGTAACCGAGGTGAAATGAACTATTCTCAACTAATTCCACAGCGTAGAATCCAAAAATAATTGTGAAAAAGCTATAACACATAGTTTTTTTGTTATGTCTGTTTTATCAGTAACAGAAAATAGACAAAGGCACTTAGTACACATGTTTTATCAATCTCATTAATTTACTTTTATAATTGAGATTATACCTATATTTTAAACTAAGATTAAACAATCACTAAATAAAATTAAATATTTCTTTTATGTGGTTTCAAATCTCCTCTCTTAAGGAACCAGCAGTTGTTACCCATCATTTGTGAATCCCAGCAACCTTGATATCAGATTTCTGTAGATCTAATGTCTTGATGAAATTTACTGCCTTGTTTATTGCTAACCATCCGAAGATTTTTCGGAAAGAAATCTAAATGTCAATATTAAGAAGCGCATTTTGAGCAACATTCGGCACCCTAAGACTAGGTAGGACTTAAGAAGCTCTTCTGTTAGAATTACATAATTTTCATCTTTTTTTTGTTTCCTAAAAATCTTTTTTACCACCTTCACAAATGATTTCCAAGTTAATCTTACTTTCAAAAACAGGGTCGCAAATCGACTTTCTAATTTTAGGTCCAACAATACTTTCTCTAAGTTCGTCTTCACTTAATTGGAGGAAAAATCCTTTTAAATATTTAAAATTTCCACCTTCTTTGTCCAAGGCCTTCACAAAATTTTTAATTAGTCCTAATTTAATATGAAGTGGAGAAAGAAGAATATTTTCCGGTTAAACAAGAGGAGTATACTTTACATAACTAGTTCCAGGCTGAACAGACATTCTGCTTGGCCATTCTTTTTTTTTTTTTACAAAATGCCGCTCTGTTGCTCTACCACTTGAGGACCCATTAATATAAGTTATGACCTTTAAATCCCCTCAAATGTTCCAAATGAATTGTTTATGCTTAATTGCATTTAGAATAGTTTCCATGTTGGCCTACTTTTCCTTCTTTGAAGCTGAATAAGTAAAGGGTGGTTTGTTTTTATTTCCATTGTGGAGTTGTATAGTTTTTAGGCTATATTTATATGAATCAATTACAAATCACCATTCTGAAGGTTCGTGCTCGATTTGTAGTTCCTCCACTAATCCACTATGTCAAAACAAACACATAAAAAAACTTCCATTCTGTAAAATGCTGAGTATACTACATTTCTTTTCTGGAAATATGTAATGCGTGTTCTTCCTGCCAACAGTCTTCACTCTGGAGCCTAGAAGTTTCATGCACTGAACAAGAGTCACATTGCAAGTTACACAACACACATGAGAAGCCCATCTATTAACTTAATCACTAACTTTGAAACCAAAATACAGAAAATAAGCTTTTCCACTTCTTGTGTTAAATTTCTACCTTGTGATTTTAATATAAATCTTCCACAAGCATAGTAAAACTTATTGAGCTCAGTTTTGCAAGATATACGCTGAAAACTTGCCGTTTTCAACATAAATAGTAACTTTAAATACACAACCTCATTAAGCAAATAACATCGCTCTGTTGGAATAACAGAAAAAAACCAGATGCAGCATTGCCAACAGGCAGAGTTCCCTGTAGGAAGGGTTGCCAAGAGGTAGAGTTATCATATGTGAAAATCATGAAAAAATTAGTAGCTGGTATTGTATTCTGATACTCTAATTCAAAAATGGTAACTATCAGAATTAATAATAATTTTGCCTTTGTTACCGAACTACTGTCGACCAGTGTAATCATTGTCAGCTGCCTGCAGTTTAAAATTATGAGGCTCTAATCATATGTCGTGTAACTTCAAAACAGGACAAAAACATCTTGACTAATCAGTGAAATCTAACTAATTCCTTTATTTTTTGTCAATATATATTTACGTACAGTGACGCCTCAGTTTTTTCTTTCTACCCAAATTTGTCTCTGATTTCGTCAGTGTGACCTCGGTGCTAATTTTGTAAAAACAAACTGCAAAGGTGCAAGTTCGGACAACTCTGAGGCCGAAACATTTGTGTCTGAATCCACAGATTATGTAGAGGTGGAAGGATTCACCCTTCCTCCCCCCCCCCAAAAAAGTCTTCAACTGTGATGAAACTGGCCCCTTTGGGGGGGGGGGGTGTCAAAGAGGACATTCAATACACTGTAGGAAAAGTCAGTGCCAAGACATAAGCCTATGAAAGACAGGCTAACTCTTTTGTTGTCTAGTGAAGCACTTAATGGTGTACCATTCACTGATTTCGCCGATTCTTTTCAAACAGAAACTGAGGTATCACTGTATTCTTAATGAAAATTTAAAACTTCCTAGGTAGCTAGATAACTTATCATGAATTTATTGAAACTCTAAAAGATAATTCAAAAATAAAAATTATTAAATCATTTTTTGTGAAACACACATGGAAACAAAATGGATATTGACTTGAGCTAACATTGTTATTATACTATTGCCATTTCAGAAAAACATTCCAATTCTAGTTATAAGAGGTATGAATCAAATAATGATACTAAATTACATTATTTTGTCTTTAATGTTGGAAATTGGATATTTGAACTAATTTCATAACAGTGGTGAAATAGTTGAACAGAATGTTGCAGTGAGAAAGAATTATTTGCTGTGAACACTGATTTTGAAACAAAAAATTAAAAAATATATATATTTCTTGACATCTGTTAGAAAACAATTACACTGGACAACAACCAATTTGTTGCCCGTATGATTTTAGCTAATTCTTATGTACTTTCATGCTCTGAATTCGAAAAACCAATCGGAATTTGTCTATCACCCTCCAATTTTATGCAACATGAACTCTCACTAAAACCTTTGTCCACTCCTTTGTTGTATTTGATTCAATGTCGTAGCCAGGATATTTTTTTGTTGCGTTTGAGATTTTAACTGATAATGGTGTTTTTATTGTCACTGAACCCAAATATAATCTCGAAAAACCTTTATAATACACTGTTTTTCAGCAACACTACTCGTAATTGCTTTCAAGTACATAGAAAATGTCATTGAAACATGTCGGATCTTGTGTCAAAAATACTTTCTGAAAAAATTAATTGCCGGCCAAGAAGATAATGTTTGGGTTTGAAATGCTCTTATAAATATAATTTTCATAAAGAAAAGGCTGTATGTCAAAAATTATAACAGGCTTTTTTGGATCGAGAGTCCTGCAACGCAAATACGATTCAATGCATGAGCCACTTTATAAGAACAGATATTTCTGTTTGGCAGCACATGGAAGCTTTTGCCAAGATGGTGATGTGATATTTTGTAATGATGTTGACTCGTCGTTTAAGGCTCTAGAACTACAACATAACCCTCAAGAATGGTGTTTGTTTATAGACTCTTCAAAGATCAGCTTAAAAGCAGTTCTATTACACAATGGTAACCATCACCCTTCAATTCCTGTAGAATCTAGCTGTTCGTATGAAAGAAACATACGAAACCTTAAAGCATATGTTGTCCAGTATTGAGTACAGCAAGCATTCTTGGCATATATGCGCCGACTTGAAAGTGATTGCCGTCTTAGTTGGATTGCAAGCAGGCTATACCAAGTTTTTTTTTTTTGCTTTCTGTGCCAGTGGGACAGAAGGGACAGGAAAAAAGCACTACATCAAGAAAGTGTGGCCCAAGCGACAATTCCTCATACCGGGTGTGAAGAATGAAAAGAACGAACCACTATCTGCCTCAGAAAAATTTCTCTTGCCTCTATTGCAACTCAAATTAGGTTTGATGAAGAATTTTGTTAAAGCGATGGACTGTGGAGAAAGTGGATTTCAGTACTGGGTCTGAAGTTTCCAAAACAAAAATTAAGGAAGGCATATTTGTTGGGCCTCAGTTTAGACAACTAATGAAATCCGGTGTTTGAGAGTAAGCTGACTAAGAAGGAAGCCCCAGCATTGACATCGTTTAAGGAGTTAGAAAAAAAATTCCTCGGAAATCACAAAGCGGAAGACTAAGGCAAATCGTCAATAACTTGCTTAAAGGCCTACAAAATCATGGGATGCAACATGTCGTTGAAATTCCATTTCTTGCACTCTCACTTAGAATTCTACCCTGAAAACCTTGGATCAGTAAGCGACGAGCATGGTGAACAGTTCCATCAGGCTATCTCGAATATGGGAGCTCGTTACCAAGGGAAATGGAATCCCAAAATGTTAGCCGGCTATTTTTGGACATTGAAAATGGATATTCCTCAAGCCAAGCACAGTCGATAGGCCAAGTACACAAGAAAGTGAAGGTTTGTAAAATTTTAATATGCCTGTGTAAATATTGCAAGCTGAATATGATTTCCTAATGTATATAATAAGAGTTACTACGTTGCTCAAAAACTTTAGGTGATTGAAAAAAACGGTTAACAGATTCGAAATCAGGGCACAAAAATGCATAGGTATAACCCTTTCTTTCTCAAGCAACACGAAAAAAAAATTTTTTTGTTGTCCAGTGTTATCAACTGCTTGCTCCTCAAGGGTTGTTGTGATTTTAGAAATAATTTATATATTACATCTGAGTATTTAATTTTTAGTGTATTGTTAAATTTTGCCGTTATTTAATTGTTTGTTATATTAGAAAGAAAAAAATCATGCAGTGGCCACCTTTTTGAACTATTTTTTCTCTCTTAACATTGAAGCATTTTACACTGCTACAAATTCTGTGATAGTTTTTTTATTGTCTTTATTTTAACTTTTTGGATGCAATTTGCATTGAATTTTGCAAACTGTTGCCAACTTCCAAGGAAAAAAGGTATATTTGAGTTTATCAAAGTTTTGCCATATATAGAATGAAGGAATCTCTGTTGAAGGGTCCAGATTTGTTCAGTGCAAAGTTCGGGCTGGAGGAGGAAATTGGTGATCTCTTAACAATAAGAAAAATTGGCCAGAAAACTAAACCAATTTAAAATATAAAGTAATAAAAGAAGGATGCATAATCAAGTACTTATGCTGAAACACTAAGCAAGACATTTTAATTATCTAGCCAAGCTACCAGGTGAGGTTGGAACAATTTGCATCTTGATCCATCTAGAAAATAAAAAAAATTGTGAATCAAATTAATATAAATTTAATTATTAACAAAGCAGGATTTTGCCCAGGAGACATTGTGTATCTGCAATATATGCTTTATTAAATGAAGTGTGGTCAGCCATACTACTGTTACAGTCATGGAAAGTCGCTTCCCAGCAGTGCAGGTCTTATGGTTGGGAAGAGGATTTTACAAGGTGAAGCATGGAGTGACCTCAGCGACTCTCGTGGCACGCATGACCTTGGCGACAAATAGATTATTCTCGAAAATGCAACCCTTTTCTCGATATTTCTATTAGGGGCCGAGATCTAGGATTTTCATGAAAATTCTATGTGACGTCACGGCCTAACGGGGAGAGTATATAAGACCGCGTTTGGACCACAACAGCGTCTTTGATCTACTGGTTACTTCACTGTGAAGCGTGAACGTCTTCGGAGTTCTATCCGCTGTGTGAGCTAATCAGCTGGTGAGCTGAGCTGTTATTGTCGTGACTAGTTATTTGCTGACTGTTTGTGCTGTTAGATATCAAAGCGCTAAACTGTCATTACCTGTGAATTGTTGTCTATTTACATTGGTAATCTGTGCAAGGACTATTGTTTCCTGTACCTGTGCTACGTGTTTTCCGTTATATTTGTAAATAAACCTTCATTCTCCATTATCCTGCGTGTTGGACTGTTTACATCATACACCCACGGTAAGATTTTGTGCAACACTACATACTTATTTTGCCAAATGGCCTCCAACATGGTATTGATTTGGATGACTGTTGGCACATACCCTTCCAAATGTATTTAAGCAATAAGGTATGAAAGCTCGTGATAAAGGACACACTTAGATTGCAGAAAGCAATAACAGGCCATCCCGATATCCAATCATTTAATTGGGAGATTCTTAACATACACTTAGGTTTCTATCATCAGTCTCTCACTGAAGCTAACATATTATATAACTTGCATAAAAATTTATTTGTGCATACATAGTATTTCTAAATTTGCAATTTTTTATGAATACGATGTCTAACAAGGAGAGGGCGCAACTTGGGAAATTCAATTCGGGATGAAACTTGACATATTAGTAGCATACCATTAGGGTGTTCACCCATTAATCTAAAAAAGTGCAATGGCCAGCTAATTCGGAGGAAATGGCCCTCAAACTTTGGGCACCACTTATATACCAGTAACTCTTCACAAGCAATCAGTGCTTAGATGTCAGTGTGCCCGCCTAGCATTTGCTAGGTCTGTAGTTTGGTCCTGGCTGCGGTTTTTTTTTTTTCCCTCAAAATTATTCCAAATTGAAAGTTTAAAATGAAACTAATTATTTTTATGCAGAAAATAACTTTATTTATATTATACTTGAATTGCAGATAAAATAATAAAAATATATAATCAGTAAAATAATTATAAATATATTTTTATTGGTGATAAATATTAACTTTAATGACTCGCATCATAAAACATTTTTGTTTAGGCATTATCCTTCATAAATTTTAGAAGTTTATTCTACATTTATTAATTAATTTTCATTTTATCTTCCATTTTGTGCTAGTAACTGTATATTTCTGCATTAAATTATATACAAAAACCAGAATAATAATTAGCATAAAAACATTGGAAACAAAAAATATTTTGATGCCTTGCACAATTGATAAATGGCTATTGTTCACAAGAGCGACGGTCCTTTAGATCTTCATGTTCGTTCACATTAAAAATTATCAATCTTTCATTAGAAAGATTGACAGTTTTTTTAAAGTTTTTCAAAATTATTACAAATTAAATGAAAAACTTTTAAATATTTTCAATTAAAAGATTACTTTTTTTATACATAAAATTACTATTTATTCATATGATACTTGAATTATTGGTAAATTTACTTTATAATGATAAATATAACTTTAAAGATAATAAATCACAACTACAATTACCCACATCAATGAAAGATATTTTTTAGTCTTCATCATTCATAAATTTTATAAATTCATTCAACGAATTTCATATGATAATCAATAAAAACATTTACCCATTGGTCCCTTTTCAATTATTGAAATTTCGCGCCATCTGCCTAGGCATGTAATAGATTAACAGCTGCTCTCTGCTATTTTTATTCCATCATTTTAAAATATTGGACCATCTGCATATGTATTCAATATATTAATATCTGCTCTCTACTGTTTTCAAGATAAAATAAGAATGGAGAATTTGTGAATATAAAAACCCAATAATTAAAAACTTTCAATGAATTTAGAATGATAATTTTAATTATAGTTAATATTTATCACCATTAAAGATGTACTTATAATTATTTTACTGCTTATATATTATTTTTATGATTATTTTATCTGTAATTCAAGTATCATATAAATAAAGTTATTTTCTGCATAAAAATAATTAAAAGTTTTATTTTAAAATATTTGTAAATTTAATTTGGAATAATTTTGAAAAAAATAAAAATAAGAAAAACGCAACCAGGACTGAAAAGCGGACCTAGCAAATGCTAGGCTGGCGCACTAACATCTGAGCTATGTAAGCACTGATTGCTTTTAAAGAGTTTTAAGTTGTGCCCGAAGTTTGAGGGCCATTTCCTCTGAATTGGCTGGCCATTGCACTATTTTAGATTAATGGGTGAACACCCTGATGGTATGCTACTAATATGCCAAGTGTCATCCCAAATTGAATTTTCCAAGTCGTGCCCTCTCCTTGTAAGACATATGGAATACATTTGTTGGTATTGATAACAGTGGTGTCCAATTTTATTTTGAATTAGATGCAGCCGATGATAATGTAAAGATTTTGGACAATGATGGAATTAAAGTTCTGGACCCGTCCGCAAAAGGTTATATGCCCTTACTCTGCAATTAAAATTTAACAGAAACAGGAAAGTATGTGAAATTCTAAATTCAAACTGAGGGAAGGGAGGTTCAGACATCTTCGCAACTTCATGGCCTGGACTAGGATTGAATTTTAGAGCTTCTTGTTCAAAGATTCTTTGGACCACTTAACCTTTTAACGTTCATTGCTTTTGTAGTGAAACCACATAGTGAGCATTTTTTTTTTCTGTGCATGGGCGAAACGTAGCGTAATTTTTCTTTCACAACTTAAGAACCAGTTATATAGGCCAACTTATGTAAAAATTCTAGTTCAATACCGTTAGTATTCACAAAGATATCGGCATTGCAAGAGCTAAATTGCTTTTGATCTCTAAGATGAACAAAATGATGAGGGTTGCACAAAATTGATATTTTTTAAAATTGAATCTTTGAAAGTAATATTGAATTTTACAAATGTTGAATGTTCGCGTATACTTATAAATTTAATGCATAATTTAAATTGCATTTTGTTAATAACTTATTCAGCGGAAAAATAGTTTATTACCATTCACTGTTTTCCCTGTGAAACCACAAATTTCTTGAAAACAAAAGATGCCAAATTTTTTTCTTTTACATATTTGTGATCAGCTACATGTCTAATACTCACTTTTTAAATAAATTTAGTAATTTTCAAAATGAAACATATAGTGAACTGCAAAGGGTTAAGGTGATAATCAGAATTCGTACCAGCAAAGGTTGTATTAATTAACCCCTTAAGAGCTTCTGACAAGTCTGACTTGTGCATTGAATTATTATTATATTTTTAAACTTGAAATCTAAAATTAAGTTTGACTTTATTTGATGCAAAAAATAAATGGAGTCGAGCAGATTCAGTTTGTTGGAGACCGTCTTGGAAAAATCACATATATGTTCTTGAATATTTCAATTTGTGCATCATTATGTTTTTAAATAATGGAATTGCACATAATTTTAACCATTGTAATTATATTTTATGCATATAAATTGAGTTTTATATTTGCTGTGTTATTCAATTTTCTTAATCAGTAAATCTAAATCCTTAATTGAAATTATTTGAATCCCTTAATTTTAAATTTAAATCTGAACAAAGAATAAATATTTACACTAGTAGTATCAAAAGAACTTAAGATTCAAATATATAATAATTTTTTTTTTTTTTACTTTTAATTAACTAAATTGCTTTAGGTTTTTCCTATTGAATAAATACCTGTAATTTTCTTCAAAGCGTTCAGTGAATCGCAAAACTTAAAAAGAAAATTAAATATTAAACTGTGATTATGAATGTTATCCCCTCAACTTACTGGTGTATTTCCACAATACATAGCATTTTATGTTTGTTTTGGCATATAGTAAAGAAAAAGGGGTGCATTTTGAACTTTTGACTAGTTGGGTCCAAAATTTGATACAGATCTACGATTTCGGTATCAAGACCACATACCAAATTTCATTTATCTAGCTTTTTATGTTTTGGAGTTAAAAAGGTAAATAAAGACTAAATTAAAGACAGTCAACTAGTTTATGGATTTTATCCAAAGTCTGATGCAGAATTACAATTCTACTAATTCCTAGCTAAATTTCATCCATTTTGTGTTATAATGTGTACATGCACACAGGCAGACTTCCTGTGGACGAATTTTGTGAAAAATTCTATATAGATCTACAATTTGGATATAAACGCCATATTCCAAAATTCTCTAGTGCAGCTTTTTCCATCTTTGAGTTATTGTTTTCACACACTGACGTAATTACAAAAAAGTTTTTTTGAACTCGGGGAGGGGGCAAATGGGGAATATTCATCAAAATATTGAGTTTGAATTTTTTTGACAATGTCAACAATTTCTCTTTGTTTACTAGAAAGTAAGAATAGAACATTGATTTTGAGAAAAACTGCCTCAAACATCAAATAAAATTGATTATTTTTATTAGTAACCAAATTGAAGCTCTAAAGAAATTTAAAAATATATTAATTTTGAACAATAGATGGTTACTTTTATGGTTTTAAACTATTTTATGTTTGTTGAACATGAAGTTAAATAATAAAGTTTAAATTGTTCAAAGTACACAAATTCAAAAATATTGCTTTGAATTTAAATGAAAATAGCAGTATTAGAATGCTGCATTTTATTCGATAAAACTGAATATAGCATTAGACATCGGGGAAGGAAAACACTTAGGTATTTTTTTAAAAATTTAATTTATATTATTTCATTTCCTTTCTGGAGCTCAATGAGCTTACGTAAATGTGAAGAAGTTACTCAGGTGGCAAATATTTAAAGGTTTCAATTAGTTTGATTTCTTCAAAAAGTTCATCCCCATTTATATCTGGTCTAAACTAAATAAAATGCTAAAATTTTCATAATGAGATTTAATTTGCTTAAATCAAGTTTTTAATGAATTTGAAATTGTATCCATGGTCACAAAATAAAACGCATTTTGAAATAAAAACTTGCCCAATGTGTCTAATTTTTCTGAGATATTGTATTATTTACGAAATGGTTGGCGTTTTTTAGGTAGATTCCTTATAGGAAGTCTACCTATTTTTATTTTATTTCTACATTTTTTAATAAATTTCATGAGAGATCTTAAGAATTCCGTAGGAGATTTGATATTTAGTGATACTTTGTAGCACTTTGCTAATAACATTACACAAGTAATGATCTCATACTATATGACTAAGCAACATAAAATATCAAATTTCGCTAATCAAAGCATTGGCATTAAATTTAGTTTTATTGTCAAAAGCATTGTTTTCACTGATGTCAGTTAAAGTGTCATAAATGCTTTTGATGATATTTATTAGAGGACACAGGGTATCTACTCGTGCAGACCATCAAGTTTTGCTTAATGTTAAAGTTAAGAAATATTTCCAATCTTTTATATGAAGAACTAAAAAAACGTATAAATTTCGTGAACAAAATTGAAAAAAAAAAAAAATTGTTTGTGGGCCGTGTCATTGATCACTAGATTTAATGACTTACAGGCATGAGGTAAATAAAATGCTCTTGAATTTAAAATGTGTCCTTTAATGCCATTTTCAACACCTTTCATTTTATAATCATTACAGAGTCGGTAGTTTCACTTTCTGAATCAGTTGGGATGTTATGACTGGCGTCAACTCGGGAAGCGGGGCACACACTTCCTTTTTGTGGAAAAAATTAAATTTCTATTTCATTTTAGCTGCCTAAAAGACAAAAAGTGTTGGAAACGGGCATTCTCATTATGGAAGCCTAATCTACCACCCTATCTGCCGCATATTTTCTTTGAGTTTTGTTTCCCTGAAACGTCCTTCAGTGTATTTGATGCACCTTTACACTATATTTATGTAACCCCCACGGGATTCGCCAACTGAAAAAGATGCATACTTGCTTAAAGCCTGCCCTGTCTAAAATTCAGTTACATTAAGTGTTTACTTGCCTTTTCTTTCTTCTCTTTGCTTTTGTAATATATGTTAGGTATCAAGGAGAAATAAATGTGTTTGATATTGAACAGTCATGTAAATGCCCGTAATCTTTTACAAGGTTTCTGAAACGCACATAGTTTGTGCTCTAAAATTCATGAACCAAGGGATTTTAGCCGAATCCTAATGCATTGATCCAAGAGTTTCAGACAGCAAACTATTATTTTTGTACAAATCCACTATCATTTGATAAGTACAACATGCATTATTTGGAAATAAATGAATGGGAAAGACATTTAAGCAATAAAAAGTAAATACTAGTTGCAAATATTAGTGTCAAAGAGATTATTATGCAAGTTTTTAGTATTAAACAGTTACGTCACATATATGCTAACGCAATATGAAAAGTGATATTTGAAAGATTTATGATAAAGCT
Organism: Araneus ventricosus; assembly: GCA_013235015.1. Lineage (NCBI taxonomy): Eukaryota > Metazoa > Arthropoda > Arachnida > Araneae > Araneidae > Araneus > Araneus ventricosus. The sequence continues at coordinate 158,944 of BGPR01000320.1, forward strand.
CTTTTTATTTCCACACTTTTGCTACGGAAAATATTGCCAAGATTGTAACAGGGTGGCCACCCGACCGGGAAACCGGGAATAGTCAGAGAATTTCGGGAGACCGGGAAAAAACAGGGAAAAGTCAGGGAAATTTATTCTAAACCTGGAATTTTTTTATTTTGATAATTCTTATTGCAGGTGACAATTCGCTGATCTTTTTTTATAAATAGAATGAAACACCGTTGGCAACCATTGAAAATCAGTCAATTACTGGCAGTCAAAAACGAATGCCATTCGTGTTCATGTAATCACCTCGCCAGGGGGCGAGGTGTTTACATTTAAATTTCTGAGGGACCGAAATTTCGGCTATTTGTCCAGTCAACGAAGGGTTTGAAAAAAAAAAAAAAACATTAAATCGTATAGTTTTTAAAATTAGTACACATGTTCTTTAGGGGCTTCTGATAAACCCACTCAAACCCCCGGGGGCGGGGGGGGGGGGAGGGTAAGCTCACGCCGCCATCTTAGATTTCATCCCCCTTTTTTATTTTTTCCAGAATATCTCGGAAAACTATTGAGTTTTCAAACTACAATTGATTTAACAAATTAAAGAGCGTAAAATTTCCTACAAATAAATACTTATATTTTTCTTCCAGTTTTAATTGTTTTCCAGATAATGGGTCTCAAAGGTTGCCACCATCTTGGATTTCATCCCCCTTTTTTAGTTTCTTTTGAATATCTCGAAATCTATTCAATTTTTGTATAACATGTAGTCAGAAAATTAAAGAGCGCAAAATTCCCTACAAACGCATGCTTTTATTTTTGTTTTAGCTTTAATAGTTTCCGAGATAATGGATTTCAAAATTTGCAACCATCTTGGATTTTATCCTCCCTTTTTAGTTTTTCTTAAATATCACTGAAACTATTAAAGCTAGAAAATAAATAAAAGCATGCATTGGTTGGGAATTTCACGATCATTAATTTGTTGTATTTAATGTAATTTGAAAATCAAATAGTTTTCGAGATATTAAAAAAAGGGGGATAAAATCCAAGATGACGGCAAATTTTTAAATCCATTATCTCGGAAACTATTAAAGCTAAAATCAAAATAAAAGCATGTGCTTGTAGGGAATTTTACGCTCTTTAATTTGCTGATAACATGTAATGTGAAAATTGAATAGATTTTGAGATATTCAAGAGAAACTGAAAAAGGGAGATGAAATCAAAGATGACGGCAACTTTTGAGACCCATTATCTGGGAAACTGTTAAAGCTGGAAGAAAAATAAAAGTATAGTTTGTAGGGAATTTTATGCTCTTTAATTTGTTTAATCAATTGTAATTTGAAAACTGAATATTTTTCGAGATATTCAGGAAAAACTAAAAAAGAGGTATGAAATCCAAGATGGCGCCGCGAACTCACCCTCCAGGAACGGAGAGTATGTTCATAATAAACTCCTCACGAACATGTGTACCAATTTTCAAAACTATATGAGTAAATGTTTTATCACCCCCCATTTTGGACCTTCGTTGACTGGACTATAAAAACAGAATCGCGTTGCTTTTGGTAGTTAAATTAGATGATACTTCTTGAAATGAAAATCTATATAGTATAATCACACTCAGATGTGGAAGAAGATGTGGCTATATGTCCAAGAGATTCAGATAGCTTAGGAGATCGTAAATTTCTATTTAACTGTCTACAAGTTAGCATCCACACTACTGCCTGCTTTTATGATGATTTAATATCAAATAGGAGTTATACCAGAATTAGTTTGTTTTTCCATTTCTGGAGATTTTTTCATTGAATTATGAAGTATTTGAAATTAGTGCTAATATTTTCTTTCGGCATTTTTTTTTATATTGTGTTTTTTTTTCCTCTGAGTGTTGGGGAACATTATGACTACTGATTATTTTGATAAATTATGGGATCTTCAAAGTATGGGACAACCGTTACCCATATATATAACAGAAAATTTTTTTTAGTATTAGGTATGCATGCTCGTTTTTTTTCCCGTTCTTTACGCACGCCCAGATCTTTGACATGTGAGATCAAATTTAGCAAAGTGATGGATTAGCACAAGAGGGGAGCTGAAGCCACAGTAATTTTTTTTTAAAAATTCAAATCAGATTTTTATTTATTTAAATCTTAAATGGTAAATTCAGGCTTTTCCCCATTTTCGTGAATTTTATTTTTTCTCTCTTTTTTTTGTCTTTGATGTTTTATTGTATTTATTTCTCTTTATATATTGTCCATTTTGAGCAGTATTGAAGGAAGTTGGTTGGAATAAAAAGTTGCTTTTTTTCTTTTTCAAACTATTCGATTCCATTCGTGTGACAGAATATTATGTTTCTGTGCTTTAATTAATAAACATCAGTAAAACATCGTTTTCTTACATTTTTCTTTTCTGCCTTTTTATGTTTTATTTTGCAACGTATATTTTTAAGATTTTGATCGTCCTAAAGATTTTTTAAGTTAATATTTTTAATCAGAAGAACCTGGAAAATTCGGTACAGTAGAATTGTTCATTGTAAAGATGTATTAGTTATTTTATGGTTTATTGTTTAAAAGTTTTAAATAAATGTTCTTTTTTCAAACATTTTGCTTTTTTATTCAAACCATACTGACTTGAATGAATGCTTAGTATGGCCAATGTGCAGGTGATTTTTTCTATGGCTGATGGGCTTCCTCCGAAAAAAGTCAGGGAAATTTTTTATAAAACCTGGAAAAGTCAGGGAAACTGAAACAGCAAAAATGATGGCCACCCTGTGTAAGATCACCCCAGATAGCAATTTTAGTTTGCAGCAAGCTTGCCACAAATTTGTCATGACAAGAATGCAAGTTTGCCACAAATTTGTCATGACAAGAGTGCAAGTTTGCCACAAATTTGTCATGACAAGAGTGCAAGCTTGCAGCAAGTTAACGAAAGCTCCGAAGTCACCATGAAACGAACTTGCAGCAAACTTGCCGTGCACACTTATTTCAAATTAAAGCAAAAAGAATTACAAACCTAGCCAGGATGGAACTTGCGACCTCCCGGTTCCGAAGCGGAGACGCAAACCACTAAGCCAGTCGAACTCTGAGAGGAGAAGATAGATTTCGCTAATACATCGTTCTATTCGATTCGTATACGATTTATTTTTAACTATTTTCTGGATTTCATTAATTTTTTGAGTTGAGAATATGATTTGAAGTCAAAGAGAGAGCGATTTTTGCTAGTAAAATAAATTATGAAATTAGAGTTCAAAAGTAATTACTTTAAAATGGGACAAAATGTCTAGTTATTATTGTTCAACAAACACTGACTGTTTTTTAGATTTAATTTTGTTTATAAACGTTAAAATTTCAACATTAAGAAAAAGGCGATATAGTTTTCTTTAAAGTGAGAGTGATATATTTAGTAAAAAGATGGAAAATGTTTCAAAAAATTTTTTTATAAAAAAGTTATCTTTTTCACAAATTATCATTGATTTATTGAATTAATAAAAAAGAATTACGGTCTAGGAGATGCTATTAAAAATCGGATGTTTTTTAAAACAGAGACAAAGATAATTATCTCTTATTGTGCTATCTTTGCAGGAAGCTTGCTTTGCAAAATTGCAGCAAGTTTGATTTGCAAAGAGGTGGCGCTATTTGTCACATCGAACTTGCTACAAGTTCGATTCAAGTTTGACGCGTCAAATTTTGCCATGACAAGTCGAAATCAAACTTGCTGCAAACTTACGTGCTATCTGGGACACTTTGACGATGAAGCCGTTTTATTAAAATGACTCAGAATCGGAAGCTTTCTGAAGATTTGAAAAGGTACCTCGGAGGTGCATCGACTCCAAATGGATTACAAAAGAGAAACGAAAAGTTTGAGGAAATAGGATCATTGGATATTCGTCTTTGAAGAAGTCGGTTTCTGGCGAAGTATACGAAGATGTCGCTTTCATTTGGAAGAGAACAGTACTTCAAAAGGAAGACGCAGCATGAACGCCTGCTAAGTTGCAACAGCGTTAAATCAGCAAAATACAACTGTTCATAGTATTTTTCAGAAAACTGAAATTATTACTCTGGAATTGCATACGTTCAGCGGTTGGTGCCAAGTGATTACTTTGTTCGTCAACATTCTCTCTGGAATTTCTTCCAAGCTGCGAGATCAGTATGCCTTGGAATATATGGACCAATGAGGCGCATTTATATCGGTATTGCTCGGTGAATACACACAGCTGTTGGATTGGGGTTGAAGGAAAACAGTGGCGCAGCGATAATACCCTATTAGTACAAAGATATTGTGAACCTTTGCAACGTAGTTCAATATTCTCAATGCTGTACAATATCATAGTAATACTGTAGTGCAAATTGGGTAGACAGTGCTTGAAGGAAAGGTTTTTTCTTTTCTTTTTTTTTTCGTCCTCCCTCGTCATGTTTGACCTTAAAAAGTGAAATAAACATAATATTTTGTCTCGCTCAAAAAAAATCAGTACAGACGCCCATTTTCAGTGGTTGTGAGGAACGGAGATAAATGGATGATGTTAACGCCCCTACAAACAGTCCACTGGCCGTCTATACCAGTGCTGTAGTCGTAAATTAAGCAGAGCTGGAACACTCTGACTTGAGTGATATTTAGAGGGCAGGTACAGAATGAAGCAGGTGACAGGGAGGATAAGCAAGGGATCACTTTGTGATAAAATACTAGCTGCATTGCACAGGCTATCTCGAACAAGGGGGGCTCAAGCATTCGGGTCTTTAAATCATAGACCGTTTAGAATGCTATGTATTGATTTTTTTAAAAAATTCTTATCTAGACTTTCCAGAAAAGTAATTGCAATATAGTAACAGGCCAGACGCGAGTGTGTGTTTATGACACGGAAAGATCTCTTATCCTCTTCCAAAATGGCGGAAAATTGAAGGTGTTTTTTTTTCCGTCTAAGGTGTAAGAGTTGCAGGACTTTCGGAGTCACTCGCTGATTGCCCCAGTATGCAGACCGATACATAACTGTGCGGCTATAGTATTACAACGACGATTGCTGAGGCAATTTTCAGTGAGGAAAGGAAACTTCCTATTACGAAAATCACTTGATACTTTTTAATCTTGAGACGGGAATCATGAATGGTACAAAAGTTAGGAATATTTTGAATAATGAAGATCCATGAGAATATTCAAGCTTAAAAGATATAACTTTGTTTAAAAATCCCCATCACTGAGCTTCTCTTAGAGTTCAGTTTAATTATATTAGCGTCTCGATTTGAAGTGACATGAAAACTATTTTGTGACGGGCTTAGTTAGTAATTTTGAACCGTGATCAGATGACGAGGACAACACCTGCGCTTCCCCAGTTTACTGAAATCTTTCTGAATTGTTAACGTAATTCAACTGCTATTTTTATATAAGTTGGCCTATATATCTGGCCTAAAATTATACAATGTTTTACATGTGCAGTTAAAAATTATTTACTACAAATACTCATATTTCCTTGAATATTCAAAGCATTAATTTTAATATAATACTCCGGTAATATCTTGTTGTGTGTTTTGGAAGTTTCATATAATTTGGTTGAAAATTCTGCATGTTATGAGCAAAAAAACACGCGGAAAAATTTGTGATTTTTGAAGAAAAACTTGATATTTCCCTGAAAATACTTGTTGTTTTTACGAAAATGCATGTAAGTATTGCGCACAGCAAACAAAACCATTGTTGGAAGTTGCAAATCATTATCATCTTTCTGTAAAAAGGAACGAGTCCTAAATCATTTTCTTCTTCATCAATTTCTGGTCGTTCCCCTAAATACCCTCGTGACCGAATCTTCAAATGTTAGTTCAATTTTCGTCTTTACGTAGTTGAAGTTGAAGGAAAATTTATCGAGCATTTCGGGAAAAATTCGACAAAATGTGCACATACAAAGGTGTTATAAGTAAAAAACGTGTGGAAAAATTGAACTTTCTTTAAAAAATTTGTATCTCCTGAATATATGTACTATTTTTACGAAAATTATTGTGATTATTGCGCCTAGCAAACAAAACCATTGATGAAAGTTTCAGATCATTATCAACATTCTGTGAAACGGGGTGAGCCTAATAGTCCAGTCCACGAAGGACAAATAGAAAAAGAAAATGTTGCAGTTTTGAAATTTGGCACAGTTGTCGGAGGTAGTGTCCTAAACGACATGCTGAAAGTCCCCGCTGGTGGGAGTTTAAAGGGGGGCATTTTCAGTTTTTCATAACATTCTCGAAAACTATGGGTTCTATCATAAAACACTTAATTACAAAATTAATTACATAAAATTTCCTACAAAAAAAGCCCTACATTACATTTGTAGCATCAATAGTTTAGAAGTTACAAGGGGATTTAAAAGTTAATATTTCTAAGATTCCTTATTGTAATGGCAAAATCGATTAAAAGCGCTGAAGTAACAACCCTCATAAAAACCTCTTGCCTATATAATAATTATACAATGGAAGTATTGTATGTGTCGGAGCGGGGGTGACAAACTCATTTGATGAACAATTATGCTCCCTTCCGCCCTCGCATCTGTTCCCATTCACAAGCTTCCTTCTACTAGTAGTCCAGTCAACGAATTGCAAATTTTAAAAATGGTGTAGTTTTGAAATTCAGCGCAGTTGTTGGGGAGAGTGCCCTAAATTACTTATTAAAAGTCCCTGCTGGTGGAGGGTAGGGGGGGTTGAAAGGGGGATTTTTCAGTTGTTCATAAATATCTCGAAATCTATGGATCCTAGCGAAAGAAACTTAGTTATAGAATTAAACTGCACTAAATTTTCTACAAAACTAGCCCTAAATTTTTTCTAGCATTGAATTTTAGAAGATACAGGGGGATTTAAAGGTGAATATTTCTAAAATTCCTTATTGTAATGGTAAAATCAATTAAAAGTACTGAAGCAACAACCCTTAGAAAGACCTAATGCCTATACAATAATTATACAAGGGTAGTATTGTATGTGTCAAGAGAAGTGATGGTATTAAGGCGAAGTGGGGAGAGATAAACCTAGTTCATGAACAGTTGTGTTCCCTTCCTCTCCTCATGTCCGTTCCCCACCACAAGATCCCTTCTACTCTGTCTTCTAGTTCTGTTAACGCTCCAAATGAGTGTATTTAGACAGTATAATCTACATATCTATGCTGAGTTTAACTTGAAAGCTCACAACCAGTCTGTCACAGTTCGACAGAAACATTTTCTTGCCATTAGAAGAAATAAGACCAGGCATGTTCAATTACTAACACAGAAAATGACTGCTAAAGGAATTGGAACGAGAGTCGCTATGCTGATACTTATAATTGTGAGATATGGGTTGGAGAAAGCCTCTTCTCATCCCAAGGAAAGACGTAGACCTAGTCGTGTTACTGATTGCTTTGGCACCACCAGAAAGTAACATTTATTTTATGAAGCCTGGCAAGGGAAAAGTCGAAGCTAAATTTTTTTTACAAGAAAGCTGCAGAAAGAATTTTCTTTTACCCAAACTATCCTCCTCCTCCATGCATTCAGTGGCTGCGATATAACACCAGTTATTTATATAAAAAGCAAAGCACTATAGTTACATTGTTCAAAAATCTAATGAACCAGATGAAAAATATTGCTGACATATTTTATAACCCTTCATCAACACCAGATGCTATCTTACAAGCTGGTGAGAAGATGTTCCTAGTACAAAGCAACTGCTGATGAACATAATTTGAATAATAGATATGCAGTATTTCTCAAATCATCAACCAAGATCAAAGCTGATCTTCCCTCATTTCCTCCAATCAAAACAGCCTCGGAGAAACACACTTTTAGCAATGTGTTTCTGTTTTGGCACCTTTAATGGTACCTGTACCAAAGGCGCACCTCTAGAAGAAGAGAAGTTCAGACTTGATCAAATAAATAAAGTATAATACACAAAATTCCTTTTCGATGGAAACGTTTTAATCAAAATGAGAATATCAGATTGAAACAAACGATTTTTTAAAACAGCTTTTTCCCTAAATTAGTATTTGTTATATAGGTACTTCTAATCGTTAACAATTACTAGTAAGAAAAGGGTTTCAATATATATATTTTAATTTTTTAACTTTTTGTTTCCGTCCAAAACTCATGGAGACAGTGGAGTGGAATTTTGTATTTTAATGTCCGTCGAATAAGAAAGTTCAAGCATGACCCTTGTTCACGATCACAGCATTTATTATACGATCACACACACAGAACTATATACATGGTTTTAACAAGCGAGAGATTCAAGACTAGTGCGTAGTAAGGTGCGCGTCGCGCGCTCACATATTATCACCAACCATTGATCCCAAGATGCCAATTTACAGTTCAAGCAAACATCCTGCCGTTACGCAATGTTTATGCAACATACACATTGATTACATAACAACACATGGAAACTATCAATTGTTAATACACAATGTATTCACTAATTAGCACTGTAATGAAATACGTAAAAACATTCAATTCGTCAATATATAATGTGAATATAAACACAGATATAAATATCACAATACCTATTGGTAATTAATCATAGATTAGGTATTTATGATTTTGTTTACTGGACGTTGTAAACCTTTGTTTGTTTTCCTGTTGACAACTCTTATTACCATTATCCTTCCTGCGAGACTGTAATTATTTTTTGAAGTTCAATTAAGTGTTTTAGAATTATCTTCTATTTTTAAACAAAAACAATTTCATTTTCTTTAATTTTCTCACCTTTGCGCCATTTAACACGTGATTGCAAACGATTTAAGTCCGTTGACTTTTTTCCAAAGATTTGAGAGCCTTTGCCAATTGCCATCTATTTAACCTATTAATTGGTGCTTCTGTTAAATCTGGATCTGGTAAAAGCTGTTAAGAGATCCAACTAAAAAATGGGCTGGGGTAAGTACGAAATCATCGTTAGATCACTAAGTAAGATTACAAAGAGGTCTAGAATTTAATACTGCTTCCACTTGTTAATAAGGTGTGCTAATTCTTCATGAGTAAGAACAGTGTTTCCTACAACTCGTTTTAGGGTGATTTTAGTGATTTAACGCCTGCTTCCATAAACCTGAAATGAGGGTGTGCGGTGGATTAAATAGCCAAACGATACCTTCTGAACAATGAAATCTTCAATTTTTCCTGTACTTTCCTTATTGAATAGATCCTTTAATATTTTCTAACTCATATTAGCTCCTACAAAATTTTTGCCATTATCACTATAAATATCACTGTTTTTCCTCGACGTGCAATAAATCGTTTTAAGGCACCTATAAAGGCATCTGTACTACAACTATTTAAATTTCTAAGTGAACGTGCTTTACAACAAAACAAATGAATATCATATAACATTTATACGATTTTTTAAATCTACCAAGAGCAATTTAATACTGAATGGGCACAAAATCAATACCGACCCTTATAAATACTCTTGATATATTTCCTCTAGAGCTGGGAAGATGCCATAACTTGATTACTACCCTTTGCATTACCTTTAGACAAGGGAATACACTTTCTAATAATTTTTCTTACGTAATTTCACCATTTATTAACCAAATTTTGTACGAATATTGGCTAAGTTGTTTCTGCCTGTATGGAGATACAAACATGAAAATGATTAATAATTAGATCCGAAAAGTGGTTGTTATAGTGTAACAAATTGGATGTTTTTCTTTCGATAGGCAAATTGGGTTTTCAGTCAGCCACCAACACGTAGAATGTCCTGCTCATCTAAAATGGAGATAAGTTTATTAACGAGCTGAATTAGGTAGCTCTGACCACTTTGAGACATGAATTTCTTGAGAAAACAATTGCTTTCGTTTTTCACCAAACACATTATGATTTAAATAACTCAGGGCTGATTAAGTTGCCTTGCTTGGTTGCAAAGAATTTTGCATTTCTAACGAAACTCACACACCACCCGATGACTCGTTGAAGTCGGGTAAATGAAGAACAGTTGTTGATTATAGGTAACACTTCTTGACCTTGCACAAGACACACTGGATCTGTTCGGAGTTTTCTTGAACTCTCGTTGGTATGCTCATTATCGTTGATATCACTGCAAACACTAGGAGAAACTACTGAATGATCTTGTAAGAACGACGGACCAAACCACACAAATTACAATCTTGGATTTTTCTGATCGATCCTCTAGAGATAATATCTGCGATTTTCCTTGGATGGGATGTTGCAGCACTAACTTCTGTGATATTTTGAATTACTGACTCGTTTCTCACAGGCTTGAGTACCGAAGAGGTCTTGCTTTATCCATCAAGGACAATGGTAAGATCGGTCCATAGTACAGTACTATGGAATGAAATTTTCATCAAATGTGATGGTTTTTGGTTATGCTGAAGACAAGGGCACAACTCAAGCGGTATTGTTACCGACCGAGGTGCGATCGATTTTAAGAAATGTAGAATTTAGCCAGATATTTCTCCTGAGTTACTGAGACACCTTACATATACCGTATGCCTTCTCAAATCTGCGAAGCCTGCAGTTCTATTTTAAGCATTAGAGAAAATATATCGTGGAATGTTCAGAGTGTTAATTGATAAAACGTAACAATCGCTTCCATTGATTCCAATGATTGGCAAGATCATTCAGTCAACTTAACCTCCATAATTCTTGCATTAGAAGTTTCGCTTTCGTAACTACAGGCGAAGACTAAAGGATCGAAATCTAGCAGTGGTCGAGAGGACTGATCTTTTCGTAATTTTACACGATTCACAGGCCTATCTACATTGCAGACACCGAAAATGCTAAAAGGAGTCCTTTTGAGTCTCACAAAGTCCTAGGGCCTTTGTTTCATCAGGAATTGTAGAGAAACATCTCATCAGAACTCGAATTTGCGAGCAATTCTTTACGAATTGGACGCATTTATGCATACATGCCTCCTCCTCTGGGCTATAAGTTGTTCCTTAGCTGTTTAGATAGATGTCTGCAGCGCCATAAGTAGGTCATCCATATACATGTCACTACTCTACAGCTGAGGCAGGTGGATACATGTGTCCATCATCCATTACTAATTGTTTAAGCACTCTGTTGTGGCCAGGTAGGCACATGTTGTGCCGTACACAACCCTATTCATTTTATACGTTTTGATAGAGTCATCGATGCTCTCTTTCCAAACGATTCTCAACAAATCTTTGAGATTCTTCTATGAATAATATCATACGAAAACATTTTTTTTGATATCCGAAATCAAACCGATTCTATTTTTCTGAATCTCAATAATATCACAAATAACTCGTAACGCCAATGACTCCCCAGTAGCTAAAATAGAGTTCCTACTCGCCAGTCGTAGCTAGCACAGGACGCATCGAAAAACAGTCCTAAGCGGTGTGGATTTGGAATCGGGACGTAAACACCATGATGTGGCGTAAATATGCAACTGTCGGTTCCGACGCTTGAACACTTGTTCCATATGTCCCCATATCTAAATATTCATGAATAAAGTTTCGAACAACTGTTGAAGATTTGGATTGGCTAATTGTCGCCATAACGAATTTAATCGACGAATAGCCGTTTGTTGGATTCGCCGAGACAGCTGAGTTCCTTTAAAAGGCCATTTGAACAATATAATGTCCCGTTTGATCTCTCCGATGATTATTCACGAAGAATCTTCACAACTTGGTTTTGTGAATTTAAATTAAGATTTCATCTTCCAACATTCTAACTGCCAAAATTTAGAAATTATAACAACCCTTCTTGCTCAGGAAAGAGAAAGCAATGCAGGTTTTCATCAGCATGGTGAGCCTCCAGTAACATAATTGAAGACCGAGATTTTTGCAGAGGATTGAGATCATTTATTTTGATTTGATCTGCCTTAATTTTGCAAGAATACTTGTGCACCTAAGGCATTGAAATCCTTAGTGACTTTGAAATGATGATCTGCTAATTTAATATAGCTTCGGCAGAGAAGTTTTGATATGTCTAAAATTACAGAGGGAGTGACTGATGATATTTAGGCACAACATAAACTTTAAGCTTTCATTGAATAATTATCTTTATTTGAAATAGTAGCATTTGTTTCTTTATTTTATACCTGCGCGACCCATTAATGCCAGAAACAGAAGAATGTATCCGATTTCTTTTTAAATAAACTATTGCGAATCTGCTCGAAATAATATTTCTGAAGCACTGCTCAAAATTATGCGAACTGGCTTCCATTTATAAGCTACAGCGGTACTCATTAAATATTTCATCGGCTTTGAATTCTTTTTCACGTTGAATGAAGCAAAGCTTGCTGAGTTGACCTTGAGGGCAGTATCAATAATAAGCATGGCCTGGACGGAGATTGATGCATCTTTTTGTCTCTTAATTTTAGTATTATGGAAGAACTGCAAATCTGACATCGATTTGGAAGTACACACGATTTAGATGGATGAAAATTGAGACAATTTGTGCAAATGTTATGCTTCTTACAAAGTTCATATCTCTCCAAGGGGAATGATTTAAAACTCTCACATATATACACAGATGTTCTCGATTCGTTACAGATGAGCTGTTCTGACCTTGATTAGGGATTTGATTCAACGGCAAAAGTGATGTTTTCTTTTTATCAGTCCAGATTTCCAGCGAGAATTATTTACCTGAAGAGCTTTTATTTTATCGGAATACTTCCTTTTCTGCGAAATCTGATTTAATGACTAGACTAGTTGAATACTCTTACTTCTAAAACGAAAGAAAGTCTTGTAAGTTGGAGTACCTGGGTCGTTGTCAAACTTAATTGAACAATCTTTGTAGATCCCTTATCTTATTTTGGTATTATATTACATACTGTAAATAATTGCATCTGACAAGGAATTTGATTCTAATTTTGGAATTTTTTTCAAAGACTGCATATGATTCCGATAGTACGATTAGTGATCTAATGATTAGGATTTTTCATTATGCAATTTATTAGATCAAGTATACCGCAGTATGTATAGTAACCCAAGGCTCTTTTATTTTTCTTATATACTATTTTCCACGCCCTTTATAAGGGAATCAAAGTTATCTTGACGTTTTACTTAAGGCACTTCATTTTTAAGAGCATTTTAGATACATTGGTTTTGAGATTCATTTATGAATCATTGTTCGATAGCACTCATAAATTGTGTTTTTAAACGAATTCTTGGAACTTTCACTAAACGTGGGTAACTGGAAGATCTGGCAATTTTATATGGCTCTTATGCGACACACTGCGTTTTCTTTTTTCTGCTCTTCATATTTCGATAAAAAAATACAAGGATGCTTACCTTGAATTTTTCTGCATCTTTCTTATTCATTATCGCAGATCTCCAATGAATTATTTTCAATTCAACCTTATCAGGAAGAAAACAATAATCGTTTTAGTGTTAGTTCCTACATTCTTTAAGTATATTTATATATGTCAGTTTTGATGTTAATTCGATATAGTCCTGGTTCTCCGTCTAGAGTGGAACGAATTAACGAACTGTACCCGATTTTTTTCAGCTTATTTTTGTGCGTTTACTGGATTGCCTTGTTATCGTCATGATAAAGACGCAATTGCACTTCCTTCAAACAAAATATCTTTCCTTTTCAAAGGAATCGCTTTGATTGTAGTGAATGTTTATAGGACTGACGAGTCTGAAAAGGGCTGCTTCAAAAAACGAAACGAAATTAGCTACAAAGAATTTATCCATAGGCGTATGATTCAACCCGGCCTGATTGATCAATGTTTCCGTCCAAAACCATGGAGAGCAGTGGAGTGGAATTCTGTATTTTGATAACCGTCGAATAAGAAAGTTCAGCAGACCCTTGTTCACGATCACAACATTTGATTATACGATCACACAACAGAACTATATACATGGTTTTTTTAACAAGGAGAGACAAGACTGAGTGCGTAGTAAGGTGCGCGTCGGCGCGTCTCATATGGCAACTTGATCGCCAAGATGCCAATTTACAGTTCAAAGGCGCCAAACATCTTTCCTAAATAATCTTAACGATACCTCATTTTAAATACTCCCACTTTCATCATAATTAACACTACTTTCTTTCAAATCACGAGTTTCTGAAAGGGAAAATTCCTCTTCTGGATACTCTAAGCGTTCTGCGCGATTTTCTGCTGCCCCCGCCAGCATGTAAGTCTCAACAACAACGCGCCGCGAGGGCATAAACTTCTAAATTCTGGTCATGGAGCTACGTAAAATTAAAATAAAACCTGATGCCTAAATAAATGAAGATTTGAACAAATATCGTCTCGTTCCTGATGACAATGGACTGCTCTTTTCTCCTTTTTATAAAGGCCAGTCTTTCATATATATATATATATATATTATATTATTCATTATCTTTAAAGAATGAAAATAACCACATCATTATTAGGTCAAGATATAAATTGGCTAATAGTCTACTTATAAAAAATTTTATTTTAGCATTAGTCAGAGGGATTCTGTGAATGTATTCTGGCAACTATATATTTCGTATTATTGTTTTGTTCTTCAACAATAAAGAATATCGTTACGAATCTAGTATAAAATTAATTTGAAAAATATAAAAATAAAATGGAAGAGAAACAATGCTGTATGGAAATGAAGAATTTTTGTCACTGAAATGCAAAATTTTATTTAAAATATAATAAGGTGTAAAAAATAGTTTCTGTGATAATGATTTCCAAAGAGTATAGCGGAAAAAAAAAGCCTTGTTTAATTTTTTTAATTAACAGAAATTGTAAGTAACTTTAGGCTTTTTTAGAAGATTATACTTTCTCTTGTCTTAAAATAAAAAAGTGGTCAAAGTCTTGGCTTGAAATCAGTCCAGTGTTTAGGAGAGATGTGGAGCATACATCAGACACAATAACTTTATTAAAATTAAGATGGAATTATTAGATATTGTCAAGATTAAATTGCTGGCATATACTAGGAGCCATAAAAAAGGTTTTTAGTGAAAAAATATCGCTCACAATTAATAAATATTTAATTTTATTTAGTAAATAGTTAATTTTAATTAATCAAATAGTTAATTTTAGAGTTAATTTGACAAATTAATTTAATTTCATATTTAACTAAACATAATCACCAAGATTTTTTAATAAATTTAATATAAATACAGCCAAAAAAGATAGATATATAAGAGTTCCCTTTATCTTTTTTTTATAATGAGAAAATATCCATTAGCTTAAAATTCGTTTTGGGGTCTTCTTCTCCTGAGTATTTGCTTTAACTGTCGATGGAGATTTAAATTTCCTGTTCAAAATGGCTGCATTGATATCCTATGCTTTTAAACACACGTGTTAAATTTGGAACTCACAATGTTTAATAATTCTTTTATTCTCTTATGTGTAAGGAATTTAGTGACTATTATCTCTGTAACAGGTGGGTTCTCTAAATGAGCCCATTCTAGTAATTTTAAATAAAGTTCATATCATGTGATTTCTACCATATGACAAAGTAATGTTCGCACAATTATATGGTAACCAGATTAAAATAAACTAATCTAGAGTCGTTCTTCATTCGTGTCAATTTCTTGCTACTGTTTTAGATAGGCTGGCTTAATGTTATCTGGGAGATTTGCGCTGCTGGGATATATATTTCTTTATGATTCCTGTACGTGTTGAAGGTTATCTGTTGGATATATATAAAAAAAATGACCGATTTACTGACCAATGAATCTAGTATAACCTTTTGGAATGAAAATTGGAATGGATAAAACCTTGATATAGTAAAAAATTAAATGTCTTGAAAACAGAATCACAGCGTAAATGTCAATGTGTAGAAACAAAAGTTATTGGCTATAGTCTGTATAGGTACAATCTGGAAAACGGATCCGAGTAATCCGGCGGATCTCTATACTCATTAGACATCAACCGATCCAGTAAAATTAAAAAATACAGTGAAACCGATTTCGGAAAAATACTCGCGTTGTTGCATGAGTAGGTACTTAAAGTTTAGGTGAGTAATGGAGTCGTTCGACTCTGCTACCCGACCAACACTCACCGCCCCTGCCCCACACCGATTTATTTCCTAAAGTATCCACGTCAAAAAAACGATTCAGTTGATATTTTTGTGAGAAGGAATACACAAGAAAAAAGTCTAAAACAATTGACGGTTTTCAAAAGGAAAACTCTATGGAAGATGGTCTTCAAGAATGGTCTGTAAAGATGGTGTACCTCAGTTAATTTTTTTTTCATCGTCAGAATTGAAGGATATTTGTTTCGAAAAAGCGATTTTAACTTCTAATTCACCAAAAACAATAGAAGATAGAGTCTATAGTTACAAATTTTGAAAATACTGTTAAAAGACTTGATTATTGTGTTTTGAATATCTTAAAAAACAAGGAAAAAGCTTCGCTTTTAAGTTTTGACAAAATGGACCTCTCTCAGAAAAATCACTGATATTTAACTGAACGTACACAGAGAAAACACCTTTACTAATCTGGGCTTAGATTAGAATACATAGCTCGTGTACTGGTGAAACATACTAACAGTTTGATAAAACAACCGCCTAGGAAAGCTTCGGTCTTGATTCTGGACACTAATATGCTATATATTGAGGGCTTATCGGAGTTACTACTAGCAAGTGTGTCGCAGCATGGTTTCTAAATTAGCAGTGGTCGACATATTATATAAAAGAATATAGAAAGAGAAAATGAACGACCAAGAAATAACTTCTAATGAATCAGATGACTGATTCAAAGGGTGATACAATGATCTTCTTCAAAAGGTGGAAAAAGTGGTGAGATTATTCAAAGGATATCCTACCAAATACGCAAGTATGCCTGAAAAAGTATGTGAGAAGAAGATACAGGCAAGAATTAAGCCTTATTTTAGACTGCCGCACACATTGGAAACAGTCTTCTGGCTATGATGAAAGATTTCATAGCTGAAAGTGTGTATGGATCAGCTTTGATTGATAAAGGATCTTGACACAAAAATTCTAGCGACTTAGAATGGTCGAAAATAAAAGACCTGGATTGAGGTTTGCAGCCATTTAGTGTGGCTTAGATGCCCTATGCAGAGAGATTCGACCCGTTAACTGCTGAAGAGCAACACTAAAAGTTTTTTTAGAGAGTTGCTTACTCAAGAAACAATGTATGTCTGATGATTACCTGAGGCACTGTCGTGTGGGGAAAAAGAGACGCTGCCTGTAGTAACAGGAATATTAATAGATTTAGAGAATCCAAAAAATATGATGATGATACAAGACGACTGATGATGCATTTACTATGCCGAAAAAAATTATATGAAAAAACTAGAAATATAAAAGATATCTTAGAAGAGTTATTCAAGATGATAGTTTGAAGAAAACACAGATAATATAGTAGAAAATACTAGATTCAATGTCATTGAAAATGATTATTACATTACAGAAAGAATTACAAATGCAAATCCAAAGATATGAAAACCTGCCAGCATAAATATTCAAAAAAAAAAGAAAGATTTTAAGAGGAAATATTAAAAAAGGAAATGATGAATATGGAAAGTGAAGGAGATTTCGAGGGAAACTACTGTCTTCTATTCATGAGTATTTTTTGACAATAAAGAAAGTGATCTACCAGAAAAGGGGCCTTCTCGGCCGCTGATTATATTTATACTCTCTGTAAGAGAGTCGTTGGAAGATGACTCAATTAACATATTTGTTTCCTCAGCCTTTTTTTCCAAAACCAAAAGTGATTTTTTTTATAATTGTTTTACTTAAAATAATAATTTAAAGTAGTATATTAAAAAGAAGAAGTTTTCAACTCGTTATTGTGATTGTACCATTGTTTAAACAGATGCGTGATGACTGTCGAATTATAAGAATGTAGATTGCTTGGCTTTGCCTAAATTACCATATGTGTGATCTCAGTTGATAAGATTGATTTTAGTTAGATTTCAATATAAGTTACTTACATAATGTAATGTTAGTTACATTACAAGATATTTTAAATCTAGTAAAGTGAAACTGAACTTAACTTGCCTGTTATTTAATTATTCTAAACTAATATAGCAATTACAATTTAACTAGTTACCCTATACTAAATTTTTATTACTGTTCTATGTACGTAAATATTGATTATTATAATAGCATGTAAATAAAGTTGATTCATAAAGAAATAAACTTTTATTATAAACTTTTGTAATACACTCACTTGATCACTTTTATACAGTTGATTTTGGAAATGAAAAGGCAAAATAGTTTGAGGTGACCAACATCTCGGCCGATTGAAATGGTGCCGAGTTGCAATCCCTCAGCGATCCAGATCCTGTCGGCTTTTCTGCGAACACTAGAGGATTCGTAATTATCATTGGAGTACTCAGCAGCACACTATATTGTATATCGTTGAAAAATTTGAAAACAATATTGTTAATCATGGTAAAATTTGAAAAACAGAGATTGTATAATACGTTTTTATAATATTGAAACAGCTAGAAATACAAGATTTTAGTTATAATATTCAATCTGAGTCAATTATTCTTTAGCTGATATTTGTTACAGCTTCCGTTTACATTTGAGATTCGACCCGGTACCTTAAAGTTAGCTAATCACTGGCTTATCCATTCGGCTAGGAGACTTATGACGGATAGATTAGGCTTGTAGAAAGATCATGCAACGTCACATCTTATTTTGAGACCTTAATTAAATTAACTTTTTACAATTCTCGAGTCTGTAATGTATAATTTGAAGTCAAAGGGGAGTATTTCACTAATACTACAAGATTTAGCATATTGGAATAAATTTATGAAAGTAAGGTTGAAAGTAATTACTTTTAAAAATAAGCGACATTAAGAAAGTTATTATTTTTCGAAAACATTGCCATTTTTGGGGTTTGGTTGTTTATGATATCAAAATTTCAACATGAAGAAAAGGTATATAGAGTGTAAAGCGCGGCATCGCTCTTTTACTTTTGATTGTTTATAAACTCTTTT
>BGPR01000320.1:177750-257169 GCA_013235015.1 Araneus ventricosus
AGTAGTTACGTATTGCTAATAAGAAAGTTCGCTACGACCCTTTGTTCACGATCACAACATTTTATTATACGATCACACACAGAACTATATACATGGTTTTAAATGAAGGAGAGACAAGACTAGTGCGTAGTAAGGTGCGCGTCGGCGCGTCATATTATGCAACCATTGATCGCCAAGATGCCAATTTACAGTTCAAAGGCGCCAAAATCTTTCCTAAATAATCTTAACGATACCTCATTTTAAATACTCCCACTTTCATCATAATTAACACTACAACTTTCATTTCAACTACGAGTTTCTGAAAGGGAAAATTCCTCTTCTGGATACTCTGCGTTCTGCGTACCATTTCTGCCCTTTTTCCCGCCAGCATGTGTTTCAACAACAACGCGCCGCGAGGGGCATAAACTTCTAAATTCATGGAGCTACGTAAAATTAAAATAAAACCTGATGCCTAAATAAATGAAGATTTGAACAAATATCGTCTCGTTCCTTGATGACAATGGACTGTCTTTTTCTCCTTTTATAAAAGCCTATCTTTCATATATATATATATATATATTATATTATTCATTACTTTAAAGAGATGAAAATAACCATCAACATTATTAAGGTCAAGATATAATGGCTAATAGTCTACTTATATAAGAATTTTATTTTAGCATTAGTCAGAGGATTCTGTGAATGTATTCTGGCAACTTATATATTCGTATTATTTTCTTGTTCTTCAACAATAAAGAATATCGTTACGAACTTAGTATAAAATTAATTTGAAAAAATATAAAAATACAAATGAGAGAGAAACAAAGTGTATGGAAATGGAAATTTTTGTCACTGAAATGCAAAATTTTATTTAAAAATATAATCAAGGTGTAAAAAATAGTTTCTGTGGATAATGATTTCCAAAGTATAGCGGAAAAAAAAAGCCTTGTTCTTAATTTTTTTAATTAACAGAAATTGTAAGTAACTTTAAAGGTTTTATAGAAGATTAAAAGTCTTTCTCTTGTCTTAAAATAAAAAAGTGTGTACAAAGTCTGGCTGAGAATCAGTCCAGTGGTTTAAGGAGGAGATGTGGAGCATACATCAGACACAATAACTTTTATTAAAATTAAGATGAATTATTAGATCATTCAAAGATTACATTGCTGGCATATACTAGGAGCCATAAAAAAGGTTTTTAGTGAAAAATATCGTCACAATTAACTAAATATTTAATTTTATTTGGAAATAGTTAATTTTAATTAATCAAATAGTTAATTTTAGAGTTAATTTACAAATTAATTTAATTTCATATTTAACTAAATCACCAAGATTTATTTAATAAATTTAATATAAATACAAAGCCAAAAAAGATAGATATATAAGAGTTCCCTTTATCTTTTTTTTATAATGGAAAAATATCTCATTAAGCTAAAATTACGTTTGGGGTTCTTCTTCTGAGTATTTGCTTTAACTGTCGATGGAGATTTAAATTTCCTGTTCAAAATGGCTGCATTGATATCCTATGCTTTTAAACACACGTGTTAAATTTGGAACTCACAATGTTTAATAATTTTTTATTCTCTTATGTGTAGAATTTAGTGACTATTATCTCTGTAACAGGGGGGTTCTCTAAATGAGCCCATTCTAGTAATGTTTAAATAAAAGTCATATCATGTGATTTCTACCATATGACAAAGTAATGTTCGCACAATTATATGGTAACCAGATTAAAATAAACTAATCTAGAGTCGTTCTTCATTCGTGTCAATTTCTTGCTACTGTTTTAGATAGGCTGGCTTAATGTTATCTAGGGATAGTTTGGCTGCTGGGATATATATTTCTTTATGATTCCTCTACGTGTTGAATGGATTCCATCTGTTGGATATATATAAAAAAAATGACCGATTTACTGGACCAATGAATCTATGCATAACCTTTTGGAATGAAAATTGGAATGGATAAAACCTTGATATAGTAAAAAATTAAATGTCCTGAAAAACAGAATCACAGCGTAACATGTTAATGTGTAGAAACACAAAGTTTCATTGGCTAGTAGTCTGTATGTAGGGATACAATCTGGAAAACGGATCCGAGTAATCCGGCGGATCTGCGTATACTCATTAGACATCCAACCGGATCCAGTAAATTAAAAAATACGTAGAAACCGATTTCTTGGAAAAATACGCGTTGTTGCATGGTAGTACTTAAATGTTTCGGTGAGTAATGGAGTCGTTCGACTCTGCTACCACAACCACTACCGCCCCTGCCCCCACCGATTTATTTCCTAAAGTATCCACGTCAAAAGAACTGATTCCAGTTGATTATTTTGTGAGAGAAGGAATACACAAGAAAAAGTCTAAAACAATTGACGGTTATTTCAAAAGGAAAACTCTATGGAGAAGATGGTCTCAAGAATGGTCTGTAAAGATGGTGTACCTCGTTAATTTTTTTTTCATCGCTCAGAATTGTAAGGATATTTGTTTTCGAAAAGCGGATTTTAACTTCTAATTCACCAAAACAATAGAAGACTAGAGCAGTAGTTACAAATTTTGAAAATACTCGTTAAAGACTTGATTATTGTGTTTTGAATATCTTAAAAAACAAGGAAAAAGCTTCGCTTTTAAGTTTTGAATAAATGGACCTCTCTCAGAAAAATCACTGATATTTAAAACCTAGAACGTACACACAGAAAAACACACTTTAATCTGGGCTTAATTAGAATACATAGCTGTGTACTGGTGAAACATACTAACAGTTTGATAAAACAACCGCCCTAGGAAAGCTTCGGTCTTGATTCGGACACTATATTGCTATATATTGACTGTGGCTTTCCGAGTTACTACAGCAAGTGATGCTCGCACATGGTTTACTACAATTAGCAGTGGTCGACATATTATATAAAAAGAATATAGAAAGAGAAAATGAAGCACCAGAAATAACTTCTAATGAATCAGATACTGATTCAGGATACAATATCTTCTTCAAAAGAGTACGAGAGAAAGTGGTGGAGATTATTCAAAGGATATCCTACTAAATAGCAAAGTATCCTGAAAAAGTATGTGAGAAGAAGATACAGGCAAGAATTAAGCCTTATTTTAGACTGCCGCACACATTGGAACAGTCTTCTGGCTATGATGAAAGGATTTCATAGCTGAAAGTGTGTATGGATCAGCTTTGATTGATAAAGATCTGACACAAAATTTAGCGACTTAGAATGGTCGAAAATAAAAGACCTGATTGAGAGTTTGCAGCCATTTAAGTGGCTGTGATGCCCTATGCAGAGAGATTCGACCTCGTTAACTGCTGAAAGCAACACTAAAGTTTTTTTAGAGAAGTTGCTTACTCAAGAAACAATGTATAGCTTGATGATTACTGAGGCACTGTGTGTGGGGAGCAAAAGAACGCTGCACTGTAGTAACAAGGAATATTAATAGATTTAGAGAATCCAAAAAAATATGATGATGATACAAGACGACTGATGATAGCATTTACTATGCCGAAAAAAAATTATATGAAACTAGAAATATTAAAGATATCTTAAAGAGTTATTCAAGATGAATAGTTTGAATCGAAAACACAGATAATATAGTAGAGGCATAACTAGATTATGTCATTGAAAATGATTATTATTACAGAAAGAATTACAAATGCAAATCCAGAAGATATGAAACCTGTCAGCATAATATATCAAAAAAAAAGAAGAAAGATTTTAGAGGAAAATATTAAAAGGAAATGATGAATATGTGAAAGTGAAGAGATTTCGAGGAAACACTGTCTTCTATTCATGAGTATTTTTTGACAATAAAGAATAGTCATCTAACAGAAAGGGCCTTCTCGGCCGCTGATTATACTTTATAGTTCTGTAAGAAGTCGATGTGGAAGATGACTCAATTAACATATTTGTTTCCATGATCCTTTTTTTCAAAAACCAAAAGTGAATTTTTTTTATAATTGTTTACTTAAAATAATAATTTAAAGTAAGTATATTAAAAAGAAGAAGTTTTCAACTCGTTATTGTGATATGTACCATTGTTTAAACAGATGCGTGATGACTGTCGTATTTATAAGAATTGAGATTGCTTGGCTCTTGCCAAATTACTCATAGTTGTGATTCTCAGTTGATAAGATTGATTTTGGTTAGATTTTAATATAAGTTACTTACATAATGTAATGTTAGTTACATTACAAGATATCTTTGAAATCTAGTAAAGTGAAACTGAACTTAACTTGCCTGTTATTTAATTATTGTCTAAACTAATATAGCAATTACAATTTAACTTTACCCTATACTAAATTTTATTACTTGGTTATTGACGTAAATATTGATTATTTATAAGCATTAAATAAAGTTGATTC
The DNA here is from genome assembly GCA_013235015.1 of Araneus ventricosus. Classification (NCBI taxonomy): domain Eukaryota; kingdom Metazoa; phylum Arthropoda; class Arachnida; order Araneae; family Araneidae; genus Araneus; species Araneus ventricosus. The sequence continues at coordinate 182,086 of BGPR01000320.1, forward strand.
ATAAAGAAATAAACTTTTTATTATAAACTTTTGTAATACACTCACTTGATCACCTTTTATACAGGTTGATTTTGGAATGAAAAGGCAAAATAGTTTTGAGGTGACCTAACATCGGCCGATTGAAATGGTGCCATTGCAATCCCTCAGGCGATCCAGATCCTGTCGGTTTTCTGCGAACATAGAGGATTCGTAATTATCATTGGGTTACTCAGCATGCACATATATTGTATATCGTTGAAAATTTGAAAACAATATTGTTAAATGGTAAAATTTGAAAACAGAGAATTGTATAATAGTTTATAATATTGAAACAGAGAAATACAAGATTTTAGTTATATTATTCATACTGAGTCAATTATTCTTTCTGATATTTGTACAGTTCCGTTTACTTTGAGATTCGACCCGGTACCTTAAAGTTAGCTAATCAAGCTGGCTTATCCATTCGGCTAGTGTAGACCTTGATGCGTGGATAGAATTAGGCATAAAAGATCATGCAACGTCACATCTTATTTTGAAGAACCCTTAATTAAATTAACTTTTTACAATTCTGAGTTGAAGTTATAATTTGAAGTCAAAGGGGAGTGACTTTCACTAAACTAAAGATTTACTATTGAATAGGAGATTATGAAAGTAAGGTTAAAGTAATTACTTTTAAAAAATAAGCGACATTAAGAAAGGTTATTATTTTTCGAAAACATTGCTCATTTTTGGGGTTTGAGTTAGTTTATGCATCAAAATTTCAACATGAAGAAAAGGTATATAGAGATGTAAAGCGCGGCTTATCGCTCTTTTACTTTTGATTGTTTACTAAACTCTTTTTTTTGTAGCTCTTGGTAGTTTAATAAACAGTATAATTTGAGCATGTTCTACATATATTAAAAAAAGTTAGTTCGAATGCAGAGGCTGCGACTTGGGGAGGGAGGGGGGGAGCTTTTAACTTTTGAGGAAAAACTTAAATCTTTTATTATTAAACCCGAGGTAAACAGACGTATGCATCTATCTACAACTGGCTATCTTCTCACAAACCACTGAATCCTGAAATTAGCCGTAAGTAGCAAAAGATGGGAAATAATCCAAGGAATCCATTTCGACTACTTAAATCTGAAATTGCAATTAGGGGCCGTTAAAATATTGCAAGCATGCTTTTGGTAATTTTTTGACCCCTCCCCCCCTTCAGCAAATCGCAAACCCCTCTATAATTACGTAAGCAAACTGCAATCCCTCCCCTGTTTTTTTTTACAAAACGCATAACAGAATACTTAATTTTTTAAAAATTTTAGGACTTAATTCAAATAAAAGATCCAACTCGGCTTAAAATGAAAAAAAAAAAATATGTTTAATTTCTTACAATTTTGATGTATGAAAATTTCTTAATTTATCACAATCTTAAAAGAACATAGCTATATTTTAAATTTTACGCCCATCATCTATCCAGAACCGCTGACCAAGGCTACCGTCATTTTCATTAATTCATACTACCATCGCTTCCTCGGAAGGAATCTGATGAACTCTTCCTTCATTAATCTTTTTCCACACCGTCCCCTATACTTTAGCATGTGTGACAAAAGGACTATACTTTTAGTAATCACCTCTTATATCGAAACGTAAGTTTTAGACATAAAAGTAAATGAAAAACTTCATTCCACAAAGCTCAAACACCCTTTATAATCAATTTGCTAATTCATTGTAACTACATAAATTCTGAAAGGTAAATAATCATTACAATATGTAAAATTTTTTTTAACCTAAAACATAAGAAGTGAAGAAAATTAAATCTTAGACAGGAATTATCCATTTTATAAAGTATTTCACAAACTATTATTTTATTTTGTTATTTAATATTTTATTCAAAACCCAAAGTCACATTCGAAACTACTAATTTCCTAGATTATTACTTTTGAAAATTGGAAGAATACTTTCACTTTAAGATTGCATTATTATTTAAAGATAATTTATCTATTAAATTATAGAAAGATGCCAATTTTAACACTTTATTACATATAACAATGTCAGAATACTATACATATTTAATAAATATAGCGAATATTAACAAGAATAAGTAAAAGTTATTTCATACCAAGTTAATTATAAATTAAAGTTATGATAAAATATGCTTAATATTTTGTGAATAAATGCCTTTCACTATACTTACCTTTTATAAAATAATCAAGAAAAAAACTTATTTCTTTTGGTTGCCTTTCGTAGTTCTTCCTCAGCTTCTTTTAACATCATCATTTTATCATTTTTAGAGGTTTAGCTCTTTTATCATTTTAGAGGAATTTTATACTGCCGCCACATCATTAGTTTTACAAATGAATGGTCCTTCAAAGGTTTTATCTTGAGAAGACTTTTGAAACTTTCAAAAAAACATTTTACAATATTTCTCGAAATGAAGCATATATTTCCGATTTGACTTGTTTTATGTACTGTGCGGTTTTAAAAACTCCCGAGACACCAGACAGTGAGTTGTCGGTCACTATGATTACGCGAGGTTCAAATCACTTCAGAGAGGGGTGTGAGGTGACAGTTTTGTTTAGGGAACAGATTGGCGGAAGAATGACGACGAGAAAACTGACGAGAAATTATGCATAATGGGCGTTGCCAAAGGAAACAACATCATAAGATCATAAAAGATAGAAGAAAACAATATTATTATTAAGCAACATCAAAGAAAAACAAAGCATAATAGAAAGAAAATTATTAGTATAAAAAAAATAATCAAAAACATTTTTCGTTTTCAAATAATGAAAAGAAAGAACATCAAACAATAATCCACTTTACTTCTCTCATCGATATTAACAGCTATGAAATTGATTAGTGAAAAAACATCCCAGAGTAGAAACGAAAAAAAGAAAAATTGAACTATTATTGTTAAAAAAAAAAAAAACAATGAGAACCTAAGGAAAAAAAAACACGTCAAGTGATTAGCAGACTAATGTCTACGGTTGATTTGCAGGTTTGAGAACACTGTTATTTTATTTTATTTCCGCTTTCAATTAGATTTTTTTTAGTACATAATAAGAAGATAACTTCAAACCTGACTAAGAGTATATTTTTTATACACGAAATACTAATGAGTTTCAAGTTTGTTGTAACATGTTTATTTTGTGCTTACTTGAAACTCGTAAATGTCACAATATAACATATTGGTCCTTTTCATTTCAATCTCACTTCATTGGAAATAGTCGCAAGTTCTAGAAATACCTCATGCATCAAACATTATTATGATCTGTCACCCTTCCAGCTACTATAAAGAAAAAGATACTATTATCCATTGAGTTCAATGAACATTCATCCTATCTATCGTTTATGTTTTTTCTTTTGTGGTTAAAATTCTGACATTATGCTCAGAATATAAATGAAAAAAAAAAAATTCTTGCCAAATTTATTTTTTTTCAAATTTAATTTTAATTAAATTATTTTTTGCAAGTTACAAGATATTTTCGGGAAAAAGTGATTTTAATGTACGTAAGCAGGCATCACTCATACTCCCTCCCCCCCCTTGTCAGCAAAAATAAGTAAATCGCGAACCTCCTCCTCTCCTTAGTTTGGGTTCTTACGCAATATTTGAACGTCCTCTTAGCTAAAAAACGATATTAATTAAGAGAGTCAGTGTACGAACCATGCTGCCATCTAGTGGCAACTTTAACAACAGACTTTCTTGTATTTTATCGACAACTTTGACCCGAAGTCTTGAATTTTGTGACATTTATTTAACGAAACCTGGTTTTAATTTGTATAAAGGTTTTTTCTTTTCTTTTTTAGCAACCTCCGTGTTTTGACGGAGTAAAATCGCATAAACACATGACTGTTATATCGTGCCATTGTTATATTGCTGCCATTCATTGAGCAGAAATCACATGGAATCAGATTTGATATTTTAAAATAGAAAACTTGACATTTTAAAATTATACAGAGGAGAAAAAAATGGGCCAAGCAAAACGACATCGAAATTCACAATAGAAAAAATGAACCCATGGACGAAAATAAAAAAATAGGTACAATTTTATTTTAAAAAATTGAATTTAAATTTTGCAGAATCCCTTTTAAAAATCAAACAACATAGAAGTTAGGAATAAATCATTATGAAATTAAAATATCAACGAAACTTAACTAAAATTCAAAATTTATTTATTTGTTGTATATTTAAATTTAAAGCCCCAAAATAAAATAGGAATTTAAAGTTATCACATAACAGAAAAATCAAGGAAAAAATAATTAGAAGCTAGAAATATCAAGGAAAACTCAAATAAAAAATTGAAAATTAATTTATTTGAGAGATTCAAAACTTAAAAAGAATCCAAATAAATTTTAAATTTATTCGTTTTAAGTAAAATTTAGATTTAAAGAAAGTATTCAGGGCACATCATGAAGCTCGAGATATCAACAGAACCAAATAAAAGTGTCTTACTTGCAAAAGAAATCTAAATTTTAAAAGCGTTACTTTGGCTTTACAAAAATTCAGATTTTAAAAAATTTAGGATAAACACATATGAAAACAAGAAATATCAATTAAACCCCAAATTGAATTCAAAATTTGTTTCTTTTGTGGAATAGAATTCCTCGTGAATTTTAATAAAACAAAAATGTAAATTTGCTTTAAGTAAAACCCTATTTAAAAATAAAAAGAAGATGTGTAAATCACTTTAGGGTCTTGAGGTCAATTTAAAGATCCCTTCCTGCGCAGTCCTGTTCTAACATCATAGAAACTTTGATGATTTTATCAGCTAAACCTATGTGAAATAAGGAATTTCAGGTTTACACCAAATAATGCAACTACACTCCATAAAATCTGAAAACGTAAAAAAAGTAATTTTATCTTGAGTCTGCATTAAGTCCCCTTTAAAATCTAATAATTACATACGGTTTTCTTCCTATTTCCACTTATCATTTAATTGAAGCTGGTATTTCTTTTCTAGAGAGCTATGTGTTTGATTTGCTGAATATCGGGAAAAAATCGTTTCTTCCTTTTTCCGTATTATTAAGGTGTTTAACTTTTGTAACGTTTGTTAGAAAGTAAGACAATATTTGTTTAAAAATAGATTCCAGCTCACACGTGAATTTTAACCCCTCTCCACTAGGAAAATATCACATTATTCGAGATAGCTCGTGGAACGTCAGCACGAAGCAATTAACTATTAAAATTGAGAGTAAATAACAATTCTATCTATGTGAGGCATCTTCTCAATAGAACCGTTGAACCTGCCAACAGGTGGAAAAATAACCTCGAGGGAATCCCATTTCGCCATTTAAATTTCAAAATTACAATTATTATTAATCAAAAGCTAAAATGAATGTACTATCTTGCAAACTCCAACATTTTCTAATTTCTTTTTCACCCTGTAATTAATCATTCATCTGTGTCTTTTGCATTTGCTATTTTTTTTCCTTCATCTTTGAACTGTAGTAACTTAAGCTGGCTGAGCAGCGATTTTTTTTTCTTTTAGCGAGCTTCCATGTTTTATCATTTATAAACATCGGAAAATCGTTTTCTGGTCCCTTTTTTTCTTTTCGTCTATGGTGTTTTAGACAATGTTACCAAGGCAATAAAAGACTAGATTTGAAAGGATACGGCCAGGCTGGGCGAAAGTAAGTGATAATATTTGTTGAAAAAACGGAGGCAAGTATATTAAAAATATAGACTCTGAGGCCACCAAGCTTCTTTCACAGGAATGACGCATTATTCGAGACTCAAGGGCCATCTAGGAATCCGTTAAATGGGAGGGTCTACCGTGGAAAAAATTTCGGTGTTTTAACCCAAATTAGAATTACATAATTGGAATTAATTATAAACCCTAATTAGTCAATTAATTAAGCTTTAACCAATTAAATTTTTTAACGGCTAAATTTGAAATGTATACACCTTATAAGAGAGCAGTTTTTTTATGAGTATTATGCACGCTCAGCTACCGTTTGAGCGATAGAGAGACCCAAATTTGGCATTGCAGTGATGAAGGTAGCACAAAAGGAGCCAACGCCGTAAGAATTGTTTAAAATCTGAATTAACTTATTTGATTTTAAATGGTAAAATTTTACCTTTTGTCTATTTTCAATTTCCCTTTTTTTTTTTTTCCTCTTTATTATGCACGCACATTCCCTGTGCTCAAATTTATTAGCTCTTTTGCGATCTTTGATTTAGTTCTCTTCCCTATATAAGAGAAGATGGTTTGAATAAAAGTTTTTCTTTCTTTTTTCTTTTGCAAACGATTCGTTTAGTTTAAACCTTGCATTTTTTTTTCTCCTCTTTGACAAAAGAAATATGATCCTGATTTTTTTTGTCTTTTGACTTTTTTAAATTTTGCAACGTACTTACATTTTTATTACTTTTTTTCAGATAATTTTAGCCCGAAGGCGCGCATTGAAGAGTAACGCGAAGATGCAAGAGGGTGTCTAAAAGAATCTCCAATTCAAGAGTTTCGTTATTTAAGCAAACTAGTAAAATTTTTATGTTATATATAACCCAAATAATTCATGCAACAATTTTGTTGGACAAGGCAAATTTTTTAGATTGAAAAATTTAGTAAATAATACATTATGATATTATCTAAAGTGCACACAACACATACGAAAAGTATATTTCAAATACATGTCTTCTTAAGTATTTTTTACAGTAAAGAATCATCAATATAGTAATTATACAATTTGACATAAAATATCATGTTTAATTTTCTTAGGTGTCAATAAAAAACAGCTTTAGAAACTAAATACAATCGGAGTGGGCTTCTTATCTTTAAATCCAATAATTTTAGGCGTAATATACTTTATTTTTTTTTTCTGTGAATAGTTTCTACACCTAAGCTTTTCTCCAATAGTTTTTGTATGGATAAGACTAATCGACTACAGCTAATTTTTTAACCCAGAATAACTTTTGCATCACCCTTTGACATTTTCATTTTACACTATATCCAGTTTAAAAAAGTCTTGTCAATAATCCTCCATTTTAGAAATATACAATGTTCTTTCAATCCAGTTTTGATTCCTCAATAAAACTTAAACAGCGAGACGAACATTATTTTCCTGTCCCTGCATTGAACATCGCCTCTAGGAACAAAGGAACTCTAACGAGAGGATGCAGGAGTGTTTATATGGTGAATTTCACCATATAAATAACCCTTATAAAGTCCAATAAAGAAAAACAATTTTTCTTGGAAACAAGTTCCACCAAGGAATGTGACCTTAAAGTCAGATAGCACGGATTTCTACCTATCTATATTTATAAAAGCAAGATGAACAGTGCGCTGGTGTCCAGGCGAATTCATTGCACTTAAGAGACATGAACAAATTTGGCACAGGTGTCGTAATGGTGACTCAACGCACATCGAAGCCGGAATTCTTAAAATTTAATCTAGAAAATTTTTATTAATGTTTCAGCTGTTTGGGGGGTAATTTTCGGCATGCTTACGGCTAAGTATCTTTCTAAATGATAGTTGAAAAAAAAACTCAATACACCAATGGATAGAATAAATACCTTTCTTTCTAATGAAATTTGTTTTGAGCTTCAAACGTACTTACTGAATTGTGAGAACAAAAAATAATGGGCTTCCACATCGAAATTTTATTTTCGTTTCAAATTAAGCGCAGCTGATGTTCTAATAACACTTATTATTTTCAGATTATAACTGAAAATTGCCCCATCGATTTAAAAAACAAGAACGGTTAAAACATTCTTTCCCGTTTTTTTAATTAATTCTTTCCTGGTCAGTTGAAAATATTTTCCTCTCCAGTAAAGCTTCTTCAAGTAGGACACTTTCCGGGAACGTTGCTGCAATTTCATTGGCTGCTGGGTATGCAGGCTTAACCTTCAAATGTTTGACTTTCGATTATTATCTTCTGATTCGATTTTATATCTTTGCTTGCTGTATAATAATCCATTTTCACGTTGCAATTTTTTAATATTGTTCTCTGATTAACGTACCTGTATTGTTTTTCTACAGTTGGTTCGACATTATCGCGAATTTTTCACTTGTTGAACCTGATTCACACTGCAACGCTAAAGTGCGTACTGTTAGTTTCCTTCAAATAGTGGAAGCTTCCTGCATTTTTCATATATTTATGTGGCGTGGGTTGTCGTACACCCCCCTTGCGGGTTAAAGTTTATATTTCTCAATTACTTCAAAATATAAAAAATTTATATGCATATGGTTTTATTGTTTTAAAAAGTTAAAATAAATACCTTTTTCCAAACTTCTCGCGTTTTCCACAACCATACAGCCATACAAGGATAAAAAAAAAGATTTTTTTTTTTAAAGGATATTGTACATTTGTTGGTGAGAGTTATTATGAACATTTGGTGGGGAAAAAAGAAGGGGCATATGACAAGATATGGATCCGGAGAAACACTGACTATCAGTTAGTAACATATATAGGAATAGGTGAAGGATGCAATGTGGAAGTTTAATTTTTGTATTTTGAACTTTAAAAAATGCTATATTTGTCAATTATGATGGTTTATTTATTTTTTACCTAGATTTCAAAAAAAAGCAAGATTGGCAATTTAGCTCGCAAGCCAACTTTGACTTTACAAAATGAAAATTATCATATCTTCAGCATTGACTTTTCTATCTTTATGAACGATAACAAGGACTGCTTGGTTGGTTCTGGTCTCTTGCTTCTTTGTAAATAAGTCTGGGGCCGTTTTATGCAGAAAACTCTTCTTGAGCAAAGTTTAGTCGTCACAGGAATCAACCAAATATTGAAGAATTTCCACAGTCGGAAAGAAGGGCCCCACTGGCTACCTTTGAGACTTCAGCAGTTGCCTTCTGGTTCCTCAACCACTTACCCATTTTTTTGCTGGCAATATTTTGAATTCTGATTTTATTAAAACTCTGAAACTTTTTTAAAAAACGAAGGTAATTTCAAAATCGCATGAATATTTTACCACGTTGTATTGCATTATTCGATGGTATAAGGTCTTCCAGAAGTAAAACCTTGGTAACCTACAATAAACCCAATTTATGTCTGCAAATAAAATGATCAACTATATTATAGCATCACTCATCTGAAATATTCTTCACGCCGTTTAGCTTAACATTTTCTGTTTCTCTACTTCACTACATACTTATGAACCCTACTCACCGCCAGCGTAAACGTCAGACAGTTTGTGTCCAAAAAATTCACACAGTTCGTAAAATGCAAAGAATATGGAGTGAATACGGGTAATGGTGCCTGCCAATCAGTTGTAAGAATCGTGGGCGTACAATCGTAGGAACTCAGCCACTTTAAAGTGAAGACTGGGCCACGAGGTAGAGAGGCGGAAGTAAGGCAAATGGCAATAATGAAATTATATTTTTCGTCCCCTCATCACATATTTAGCTTTAAAACATTGTGGATAATACTCCTCATGGCTATTGCCTCCATTGTCCTCAAGACTACCCCCCCTTATCATCCCAGTCAGTATGCTGTCGCAGAAGTAGAGCCTGCATTGAAGGATAAAATAGGCACCCCTCTATCCGTAGTCTGGTCAACGTCCAGGGGGCGTAGCGAGAGTGAGGTATCGGGGCATCAATTTATTTTCCGCCTCTCAGTGGCGTAGTAAGGCATCAGGGGCTCGGGCATGGCGATATACTCTGCACACCTCCTCGAATTTGATTTTAAAAATTGATACGTACCTACTAATATTTTGTCTCCACGGCATCCTTTGAGAGCTGCGTCCAGGGGGGGGTGTCTATCTCCTTGTCCACCTGTTGTTACGCCATTGTCATAAAGGCATTTAGAATGTATCAACCAGAAAAAGTAAAGAAAAATAAAAAAAGAGAAGTAAAGAAAATCTAGCAAAAAAAAAAAAAGAGAATTAAGAGCAAAATTATTTATAGTCCAGTCAACGAAGGCCAAAAATCGACGAATAGAAAAACGGCGTAGTTTTGAATGGCACAGTTGTTGGGGTAGTATCCTTTTCAAAACGACATACTAAAAGTCCCTGGGGTACTGGGGGCATTTTCATTTTTCTAAGTATCTTAGAAAACCATGGGTCTATCGAAAATTACTCAATTACAAAATTAAACTACATAAAATTCCCCTACAAAAAAAGTCCTGCACAGAATTGCAGCATCAATAGTTAGAAGTTACAAGGATTTTAAAAGTTGAATATTTCTAAAATCTCTTGTTGTAATGGTAAAATTGATTAAAACTGCTGAAGCAACAACCCTCATAAAACCTCTTGCCTATATAAGTAATAATTAATATACACGGTAGTATTGTATGTGTCGGAGCGGGAGTGGGGGTGTGTGACAAACCCATTTAATGACAACGGGGAACTCAGCTTTTTTTTTAAAAAACAATTTGAAAGCCATCCGTATTTGTAGGAAAATCATTCTAATTTCAAATATGGAAGCGGAAATTTACAGAAAAAATTTATTTATTTAAATATTGAGCGAAAGATAGCACTGAAATAGCAGGAATCGTGGTGAATCCGAAACGCACTCTCATTGCGCGTAGATTCTGACGTCAAGGGTGCCTCCTTCGTATACTTTTTCTTTCGCTAGTTGTACCTGCTTTTTAATCAGACGTTTGTCACCAGCTAACATTTTAAAAGTGAAGTTTTGACTTTTCTATATTCAATCGTTCAATTTCACAGTTGATTGGTTTTGTACAGTAAATCGGAAGTTTCACAAAGGATTGAATCCTACAAGTGATGCCAGTAATTATTTCAAGAAAAATTCCCATTTTATGATGGCTAGAGATACGAGGAAATAAAAGCACAACGGTAAAATTTCTCCTTTTATCTTACAATCTTCCCTCAATGAAACAACATAAAACAAAAATAATAAAAAATTGTGAACTATATGCTAAAAAACCTTGATCATAACTCAGAATCCAATGATGTATCCATGGTGTGTATATAATTTGTAGACGAGACAAAGTGCTTAAAAATGAAAATAGAACCGATGAAACAAAATTAATTCTAACTTAACTTTTGAAATGTGTAAAATGCGGCGAAAAAAAAAGAAAGAAATCTTTAAAGTCCCATAAAAAAAGGTACTGAAGAATGAAAAAATAAATTAATCTGATATATGCATGAAATCATTACTATCCCCATGTGGATAACGATAGCATAAAATAAAAAAACAGGAAAGAGCCGCTAAAAAGATGCTGTCGGTATTATCCGTAGTCCGGTTTCAAACAACTTTTCATGTGAAAAATAAAATAAACTTTTAATAAAAAATTAAACAAGGCAACGTTGGTTTGAAAAGTATAAATATTTTCATTTTAAATGTGCCTAAAATAGACATAATATTATTATGATTGATGACATTCAATCAATCAGAACCTTATTACCACTTTTGCAATAGACAATAATTTTTTGACATTTTAAATACATTTATTGGGTGCGTTAGAGTTGTATTATACATTTGGGAACAATACATATCTTGTATCTTGTCGACATTATTTTATCTGATGGAGTCAGAAGGAAATATAGAAAAAAAAAAGAGAATCTCTATAAGAAAGCGAACGTTGGAAGGAAGGGAGTATCCCTAATCAACAACTATGACGTCAGACCTGTTTCTGCGCCAAAGTGGAAACGTTTTTCCAGCCGTTTTCTGAGAGGAGAACTTTGGATGTACAAATTTAAAAAAAAAAAAAAGTCTAGAATTTTTTCATAATATTGTTCGTCTTAAACACTTTAAATCGATTTAAAAATACAAAAAATGCTTTAGATTCCCATTATGTCTCCCTTCTCCCCTCACATCCTTGACCCTTTCACAAGTTTCCTTCTACTGCGTGTGGGGCCAGTCAACAAATTGTAAATTTTAAAATGGTAGTTTTAAATTGCACAGTTGTATTAGGGAGAGTTACCTAAGACATACTGCCAAAAAAATCCCCGCTGGTGGAGGGTGCGCAGGGTTTGAAAGGGAGGCTATTTAGTTTTCCTTAAATACTTGAAACTATCGGGTCCACTTGAAAAAAAACTAGGTATAAATAAAACTACATTAAATTTCTGAAAATAGTCTACTACATTGTTCTAGGATGGAATAGTTTGAATATTCTAAGCGTATTTAAATGTATGCTCTGACAAAGCAGCTGAACTATAATTATTGTATATCAGTGTATGATATCAGGTAAGGACATGTAAGATGTTGCCACTTTGAATTTGATTTGTAGAAAGATCGAGAGACAAGACGAGTACGTAGTATGTTTGAACGAAGTTAGTTGTACGCAGTTACGAAGTGTAATGGTTTCTTAATAAATGTTGTTTTGTTTTAAGAAGAAGCCTTATATGAATGTCAACTGGAAGCCAACAATTATAGCAGTTTGAAAGATACATAATTACAATAAGTGATTGAAATGCTGAGTTTTATTTTATGAACGAAAGTTTTCATTTTACAATATATCTATAACATATTATATCTTTCTAAGCAAATATTATATACTACACATACCTACACATAAAAAATTATCGCAACCCATTTTACATTTGCTCTAATAATTCCCGTATGTTTTTCTAATTTTATACAATAGTAGTTTTTACATTAAAAATATTAGACATGAAAGCATTTTAATCCGGAGCAAAGCCAGGTATATCAGCTTGTTTACCGTACAAAAAGTGGAAGTGTATGCATCGCTTTTCAGCTCATAACTTCTAAGCAATTGTAGCTGTCAAAAAACTTTTAGTATAAAAGTTGTTCGTTATGATTATGTGATAATTCCCCTAATTGAAAGTTTCTTTCTATCTTCAATCATAACAGAGTAATGGGGAAATGATAAATTGAGGGGGCTGGGGAATTGAATATCGCTTTTCAGCTCATAACTTCTAAGCAATTTTAGGTGACAAAAACTTTTAATATAAAAGTTGTTTGTTCTTATAAGGTGATAATTCGCCTAATTGAATTTTTTTTCTCTATCTTGAGTCGTAACAGAGCTATGGGGGAATAAAATGGGGGAGGGGATTGAAAGTGGCATTTTAGCTCATAATTTCTAAAAAATTGTAGCTATCAAAAAAGTTTCAATACAAAAGTTGTTTATTATAAAGAGGCAATAATTCGCCTATTTTGAGTTTTCATTCTAGCTTCAATCGTAAAGGAATTACGGGAAAATGAAATTTTCAGTCCCCCACCATTTACACTCCCTTTTAGCTGGTTAGCCCATCTACAAACTCGGTCGATATTTTCACCGAACTTACAACATATCCTTCGCCGGTTAAAATCTAATCAAAATTACTCTAGTTATCGTGTTCACAAGATAGCATGGGCAAAAGCGTTATATATATTAGGGTGGGTCGAAAAAAATAAATATTTTTTTTTCGGAACGCTTTAGTGCGGAAAAGTTGCTTATTGTAATAAGAAGAAAAACGGCATAAAAAAAAACTTAAATCGGTTAATATCTTCCGTTCGCGCATCGTACTCAGAGTTAATGAAAAATGGCAAAATCGCGCCTTTTTTTGTAATTTTTTTAAAGTTAGTTGATACTTTTAAAATAAACACGCTTTAGTTTTTTATGCTTGTTTTATGGTTTAAATAACCTAAATAAATTACATTCAGATCAGTAATCTAATTTTTTCCGTTCGCGCAACTTCTCAGAAAAAACAGAAATATACCAATTTTTCGCAATTTTCACTGTGCAACTCTTCGCTCGTTTTGCTAAAACAAAACGACCCAGAAATCACCACGTGGAGGTGGTTGCACGGGGATTTCCACCCACACTCTACCCAATCAACCATCCAATTGCTGGGTGTGGTATATTTACATTATATTTACAACTATTTACAAAGATTTTCCATAGAGTGGGATTCTTTGGCTTGCTGTGTTTTTTACTTTTTCATATCTACTACACATTTAAAGTCTGAGTTTTTGGAGAAATTAGGCATAACCGATCTAGACTTCAGTTTTGCTTAGATATAGCCATCTCTAGCTTCATGTCCACATACTTTATTCGAGGCCTCTGCAACAAGTTTGATGCACCTCTCCACAGACTGTGACAGAGAAACTTCTGTATTTCTCTGATGGGCGTAGTGTCAAAATTGATGACTGATTAAATATCATCTTCACTTAGGTCCCGTAGCATTGGCGGGGATACACTACACAAGAATTACAATTAATAATTTCAATGTAATCGGAAGTTTGAAAGTTTATCTTCGGTGGTAGAAAATTTCTAACATTCTCTTTCTTCGGGACGATTTGTCTTGCTTTCAAGATCCTTCTGTGATCGAGCTCACAAATATGTTCTCTTTCATCGACAAGTATTGCCAACATAACATTCTCTGTGTTCCCAAAGAACGCATTTTGTTGTATTACTGGATCGACAACTTGAAGTAATTCGTCGGATAAATACCGTGATGTTTGGATTGTTGAAAGACATGTTTTGGTCCGTCAGTAAAATATTTGCTCATTTTTATAGGAAACCATACAGACATGTATGATTTTAAGATGAAGCCAACTATTTCTTTTAAGTTTCCGGATGATTCTGATGAGCAACCTAAGGACTCGGTTGAACGCAGTTAGCCATCTGGAATGAGGACCAGGTTCCCAATTTGCCAAGTCTTCTGGACATGTTCCAAGGTGATTGCATTTGAAATGTCCAGCAAATTGTGTTGGCCTTTTCTCAACAAATTCCTGTCTATATCAGGAATCGTACAATCTATGGGTTCATAATCGACCACAGGGAGTTTTTCATAGCAAGTGAGCTGCTGGCCGATAAGCCCACTAAAATATTTAGGCCCTGCAGTTTGAACGTCAATATGTTGGAAAATGTGGCGAAAAGGAAGCTCATTAAAATGCAGGAGGCATATGCTCCACTGTAGCGGGCGTCCTAGATGATTTTCTATTCGGTGGATGACACCGTTATTTCATCCAGTGTTGGTTACAGTGTCACCACACCCTACGACTTCTAGTTTTCTCTTTCATCATTAGCTAATGTTGTTAGAATAAATATCAAACAAATATAACACAAAACAGTGCACAGTATTGCATAATGCACAGCACAGACTCACAGCACCAAAGCGTGGACCATTTGTAACAGGCAAAGAAAGACTGAATTGAAGAAGGTGGTGGGTGGTGGCGACTGGCGAGTAGAAGCCCGAGTTGGTGGAAGAGGGTTGTAGTAGAGTAGGTAAGGAGGGACCACGCCAAAAGCAAAACGAACAAAGAATTGCACAGTGAAAATGGCAAAATATTGGTAAATTTCTGTTTTTTCTAAGACGTTGCGCGAACGGAAAAAATTAGATTATTGATCAGAATTTAATTTATCTAGGTCATTTAAACCATAAAACAAGCATAAAAAACTAAAGCATGTTTATTTTAAAAGTTTTAACTAACTTTAAAAAATTACAAAAAAGGCGCGTTTTTCATTAACTTTAAGTACAATACGCGAACGGAAGATGTTAACCGATTTTAATTTTTTATGCGGTTTTTCTTCTGATTACAATAGGCAACTTTTCCGCACTAAAGCGTTCCGAAAAAAAAAATATTTTTTTCGACTCACCCTAATATATATACGTCTCTACTAATAATAAGGAAAATAACATTTCGCCCTCTGTTCTCATAAGGATTGGAGCTACAAGAATGGAAGCAGGTGGAAGAGATTGCAAATGACGAGAGCTTTCCAACAAGGGGTAACATGCATAGGTTAAAACGTACTTTAAGTTAGGGGGAGAGGAGGGAAAGGAAGGGAAAATCACTTTTCAGCTCATAACTTCTAAACAATTGCAGCTATCGAAAAAGTTTAAATGAAAAAATTGTTCTTTATGATAAGGCAATAATTCGCCTAATTTGAATTTTCTTTCTATTTTCAATTGTAAAGGAATTATGGGAAAATTAAAATTTCCATCCCCTTTGATCTGGATATCCCATCTACGAACTCGACCGTGATTTTCACTATCCTTACAACATACACTATATGCCCAAAAGTATCCGGACACTTGCAGATTTTCACATTTTTTAGAATTTCTCCGGAATGGTTCAACTGACTGCCTTTAAACTTCGGACATGTAAAGAATAGACAATAACTCACATTTTACATTGAAGATTCGGTCCTGAGGGCAATTAGGGGACCGTCTACAAACTGATGAAGACAAAAATGTTTTTGGCCCACCCTGCTTCACAGAATACTGATAACAAGCTTAAATTTTCAGAAATGGCAATGTTTATAATGTGCATAATATTTACAGGAATTTTCGTAAACTCAGCACAAATATTTGGGAAAATATAAAGGTTTTCTTAAAAAATCTCAACTTTTTCCACCTGTTTTTTGCTTATAACATGCAGAGTTTTCTGTTATATTATACGAAACTTACAGAAAAGATGACAATATGTTAGAGAAGCAGTTTGTAAAAATTTGGAAAAGAATTGTTGAATATTACAGGAATTATGAGCATTTTTTTTAGTAAATAATGTTTTACTACGCATGCGCGAAACATAGTGTAGTTTTTCTTTCACAACTTTAAAGCCAGATATATAAGGCAACTTATGTAAAAAAATTCAGTTCAATATCATTAGTATTCAGAAAGATATCGGCGTTTCAACTAGCAGAATTTTAGCTCCTGTCGAAGAGAAGCTAAAAGATGAGGGATTGTACACAAATTGAAATGTTTCAAACATGTATCTTTTAAATAGTTATATTGAATTGTAAAGTGGTTAGAATTTGCTGCATACCCATGAACACTTATCAGTTACGTGCATAACTTAAATTCCAGCTAATTAGACACTATAAATAACAAAAATTTTAATACTTCAATTATATTATTTACATGATTGTTAACAAGTTACATATTACAATTTTACGGCCAAACGATATTTTTAAATATATTTATTTTATGGCGAAACGATTTTTTATCTAATTAATTTCTTTTCTTAAAATACTTTAATAATTCTACATATATATTTTTTTATTCGTTACGAATATTAGATGTGTTCATGGGTATGCAGCAAATTCTAACCACTCTACAATTCAATATAACTATTTAAAGATACAAGTTTAAAAAATATCAATTTGTGTACAACCCCTCATCTTTTAGCTTCTCTTCGACAGGAGCTAAAATTCTGCTCGTTGTAACGCCGATATCTTTCTGAATACTAATGATATTGAACTGAATTTTTTTACATAAGTTGCCTTATATATCTGGCTTTAAAGTTGTGAAAGAAAAATTACACTATGTTTCGAGCATGCGTAGTAAAACATTATTTACTAAAAATGCTCATAATTCCTGTAATATTGAACAATTCTTTTCCAAATTTTTACAAACTGCTTTTCTAACATACAGTAAAAGCTTAACTAACCGGCATGCTCGGGAAACGCCCATTTCCGGATGCCTGAAAAGTCCGGATAGTTGAGCGTGACAGGAAAAATGGGGGGGGGGGGGGTGTGGCGTTTTTTTTTAAGTTTTTTTTTTTGGGAAATAATTTGTTTTTGTCCTCTTGAAATATGCATTAAATATAATTTTTAAGAATATTTCTGTATCTTCCATAGCATTGTATTTACAAAACATATTATGAAGATTTTAATTTAACGTTGATGATAAAAATTTTTAAAAAGTATGATCTGTAGCCGAATTTTTACCGTAAATATACAGATTGTAGAAATAGTATAAACATATAAAACTGGCCGACGAAGATGAAAAATATTCCATTTAGTAAGCACAATAAAACACTTTTAAGTGATCATGAACAAATCCCAGATTGTATATCAAAACCAATTATCGTTTAAAAAATCGGAAGGGTTATTGCGCAATATGTGCGCCTCCAATTCTCCCGCACGTGATATGACGTAATCGGAATCAACATCTGCCGGTATCCGGAGAGTAAATAAACAAAGGAAAAGAAAGAGACTTACATATCTGGAGTAACCCCCCCTTGAGCTTTTTTTTTTAACCGATTCTGTCCCTTTACCTTTTTGTTTTTTTGGTTGCCGATTTCGTTTAAAGGTCTCGTTTTTCGGCGAAAGTGATGAACTTTTTTTTCTGGTTCTCGCTTTTGCTTTTGAACGTCCCCTCCCCATAAAATAAGTCTGTGTACATCACAGTACTGTATATTGTTTTTCCCCCTTCTACTCTCCTCGGTGCAGTACGGACTTTGCATTCCAGAAATAAATTATCCACATGAAAGGAACGGCGCGGGCGCGCGCGTGCTGAATTTTGGTGCGCGGATATAAAATTTTTAGAAAAACTCATTTTCTAATTTTTCCGGTTAGTTGAGCTTTCCGGATACTTGAATGCCGGATAATCGAGAATTTACTGTATTGTCATCTTTTCTGTAAGTTTCGTATAATATAATAGAAAACTCTTCATGTTATAAGCGAAAAACAGTTGGGAAAATTTGAAATTTTTTAAGAAAACATTTATATCTTCCTAAATATTTGAGCTGAATTTACAAAAATTCCTATAAATATTATGCACATTAAACATTACCATTTCTGAAAGTTTAATCTTGTTATCAGTATTCTGTGAAGCGGGGTGGGCCAAAAACATTTTTGTCTTCATCAGTTTGTAGACGGTTCCCTAATTGCCCTCAGGACCAAATCTTCAATGCAAAATGTGAATTATTGTCTATTCTTTACATGTCCGAAGTTTAAAGGCAGTCAGTTGAATCTTTCCGGAGAAATTCTAAAAAATGTGAAAATCTGCAAGTGTCCGGATACTTTTGGGCATATAGTGTATCCCATTGTGTTTAAATTTACATCAAAATTACTCCAGTTATCGTGTTCACAAGATAACACGGGAAAAAGCGTTATATATATATATATATATATATAAACTTTTCAACAAAGGGTGGTTTGGGGTTCTAAGGGTCATGATCGGTGAAGATCTGCAGAAATTTTCCGGAAGTCGTGTCATGAGAACCATTGCAGTAGGTACACTTCCTATAAGGAATCTACCTAAAATTGGTTTTAGTACCTAGAGTATAAAAGATTAAAATTTAAAAGTAATTTTAAATAAAGTGGTTATAAAATTACAAAACTTTTTTAACACAATTTCTAAAACAAAATTTGTCAGGACTGTTGACACATGAACTGTTAACGATACTTCATTTTACTATCGTAAGTACGAGTACAGAGGTTTTATAGATCAAATGAAAGCCATGAAAATATTTTAAAATAATAATAATCTCGGGGCCCATAGGCAGTTGCCTATTTAGTAATCTGGCCCTGCCTCGTCAATGCCTTGGCATAACTATTTTCAAGCAAAATGGAGCTCCTCTAAAAAGTGTTTGTTCAGGAGACAGTTTCAGAACTTTTTATAATGGCTGTGTATGTATGACTCAATAATGCCTAGAGATATCAGTGAAGAAATCAATTTCAAACTTCCTTTCTTCGGAGGAAGTAACAGTTCATAATGGACCTGAGATAACAAACCCATTAATATGTTAAAGTATTAAATTCTTCTTATATCATACAATTAGTCAAAAAGTTTCCAGAATTGATAAGCAGACCGCGTCAAAAATTCGCTATTATCGTGTTGTTACCAGGAGCGTAGTGGAACTGGGAAAGCACTAGAATTCTGTTCCGGCACTGTGTTTTTTAAACGAGAAATAACACAAAAATTAAATGCGTAGCCCAGCGTTGCACGGGCTATCTCGAATAATGCGTCATTCCCTGGCAGAGAGAAGAAGTGAAGTCATGTGAGGCCTCGGGATCTATATTTTTTCATATGTCCGCGTCCTTTTAATTCAACAAATATTGTCACTTACATTCTCCAACAAACATAAATATCTTTTAAAATCTAGTCTTTTTATTACCTTATAACAGTAACGGTGCAAAATAAAACACCGTAAGACAAAAAAGCAGGAAAACGATTTTTTCCGATGTTTATAAATCAAAACACGGCAGTTCACTAAAAAAAGAAAAAACTTTTACTACAAACCAGCTTCCGTTACTATGGTTCAAACCAGCGGGAGTGGTCTCCCCTAAACTTTCTCGGATATGATTAACACGCGTGGGGGAAAAAATACGCAGTGCGCCAGAAAATGTGCGGTATTCCCCAAGGTGGGGAAAATGCACCAGTGTTCGCGCCATTTTTTTGCCTCATAGAATGTTTGGGAAAAAACCCCGAATATGCAATTTCAACAACTTTGTTTTAACTGATTTAAACGAAAATTGGAGACAAATCTGCAATTAGGGTTTCAAGACTACATACGAAATTTAATTTATCTAAGCCATATCTTTTAGAACATATCATCTTCAGAAGTAGGTGATTATACAGACAGTCAACCCTTTGACGGATTTGGCCCAAACTTTTATACGGACCTACATTCCTGATGATTAAAACTGTGTACCAAATTTTATTCATCTAACTATTTTAGTTTTTGAGTTATGTTCACATGAACGCAAACAAACCTCCCGCAGACGGATTTTGACCAAAATTTGATGAAAACCTACAAATTATGTGTTAAGATCACATACCAAATTTCATCACTGTATCTCTAATAGTTTTAAAGTTATCGTGTTCACAGACAGACATAATTCCAAAATTTTGGACTCGGGGGGGAGGAGGAAGAGGTCTAAAACGGTGTTGAAATCTCGAGTTTGAATTTTTTCACGATTACAATACTTCGCCTTCGTATACGAGAAAGTAAAAAATGCAAAAACACCAGATGTGGATGATTAATAATAGGAAAAAAAAAAAGCAAATTGGAAAACATCGGCAAGGAATCACCGCACAATATTCATTCATTTTGGCATTTTAATATCTTTTTAAATAATTGTAATTTCGGAATTTAAATGGTCAAAATGGATTATTTCTCAACTTTTGGTAATTTCGGCGTACAGCAGGTCATGAGAAAATAGCCTCACATACATTTGTTTACTCTCTAATTTTAATAATGTAGATTGTGAAGACATCCTTAAAACAGCGTGATTTTTTTCACCCAGGTTACAGTGCTCTATCAATGCTTATTTTGCAATTACACCATTGTTCGCAGGTAAAGAGTGGTGGTTTCTCTGTCTTCATCTGTAAGCAATCTAGACATTGAATTGTTAAAATCCTTTCTAGTCTCGGACTTTGAAATACCAGCTATTAAACGCTGAATTTTGTTTTTTAATAAATGATGTCACATAGAAGAGGTAATTAAAAAACAGTAGTTTTCTTCCTTTGTCTTTTTTGTGCACTTCTACAATATGGCACATTTTGTGTTTAACTTGTAGGTAGTGAAGAGAATTAAGTATGACTTTTGGGGCAAAATTTTTGCCCATAGACCAAATTCGTCCAAAATTAGACATTTAGTTTTGTTGCAAAGATTACTTATTAAAATTCACGCATCTAGTGTGTTGTGTTTACACACATACCAAGAGGCAAATCAACCTGATGGATTTTTGTCCAAAATTCAATGCAGATCTACTAATCTGATGATTAAATTATACAAAAAATTTCAACCATCTAGCTTTCTTGAGTTACCGAATTCACATGAAGAGTTCCTGTTGGTGATTTTGTCCAAAATTTGATAGAAATTTACAATTTGTGTGTAAAGAATACATACTAAATTTTATTCAACAAGTTTGTTGCATTTTTGAGATAACATTTTTGAACATAATTCCAAAAACATTCTGAAACATGGGAATTCATCACAATCTTGAAGTCGAATTTTTTGATGATTACAATATTTTTTCTTGCTATACAAGAAAAAAGCCCACATAAGACTAGCCAAGCACTTCCGTGAAGGCCACATAAGTTTTGAAGGTGAATGAAGCCAACAGAAAAGTGATATTGGACGAGTATTTTGTTTATAAAAGCATCATTATGAATTCAGTTTATAGGCCAGAACTATAAATAAGGATCTTCATCTGAAAATTCTTTACAACTTGCGAGACATTATTGGTAGGGAATGCACTGAGTAATGGAAAGAAAATTCTGCTGCCCGAGAATGCCTCTGCATATCAGTCACTAATACTTAGAAATTTACTTCCTTAGAATGTTATCAATATGAATACCCACTGTACTTAATTCAACTCACACCAACTGATTTTTATCCATTTCTGAAGCTAAAAATCAAATATAAAAGGCAATGTTTCCCAAATTCTGAGGAGTTCAAGCAAAATGTGACAAGGCAGTTGAAAACTAATACAGATGGTGGGTGATAAAGGATTTGAAGAATATTTCCAATAACTGAAGAAATGTTGAAGCAAGTATATAAATGCAGGAGGAAAACAAATTGAATGCAATGTAGTTAAATTTGAGCAACTCCAATAAATTAAATTTTTGAAAAATTCATTCTCGTTGCCTGCAGTAGTATATCAAATAAATGAATGTTAGTATAAATTTAGAAGGGAAATCAACAAACTAATCAACATTAAACTAACTTCTTTAAACATATTGCAATGTTGAGGTATGGTATTATGCCTTGAGTGACCCTGTGTTTGTAGGCCTTACAGCCATAAAGAACGAGTCTTCCACATACAGACTCATATTACTGGACATTTTCTAAAATTGCTATTTTTCAGAAAATTTAGTTTCATCTACTGACACAAGCAAATAATTAAACCAACCATACCAAGAAAACAAATAATTAAAAACTGTTAAAACAATGACTAGTCATTCAGATGATACTAATAATACTTCACACAGAGTACTTAAAAAACCACAAATTTATTTTATATATACAAGAGCTTAGGAGCAGTATCACAATAGGCAGAATGAACATTTTCAGAAATGGAAAGCTCAATGTTTTGTTTCCTCAGTTATTATCTGAATATTGATTTCTTATAATTGAAAATTATGATGCCTCGAATATGAATACGATACCATATACCAACAAGACGTTATGCAGATTTAAGAAAAAAAAAAAGAAGGAAATAAAACTGAATAGCACACATGGAATGTATATGACACATATGCACAAATGTCTGGATGAATTCATTAAGTTATTAAAAAACATTATTTCTTTCGACGAGATTTAGTAGGTTTGGCTTCTTCTGTAGATTTTTTGTTCATAATTTCCAGCATAGCTGGTGTAGGAATTATACCAGGAGGCAACTGCACTTCATTTTCAGTCTTTCTTTTATCCTTTGTGGCTTTTGTTGCTTTGTTTTCCTTATTAGTTAATACAGGTTCCTTGCTAGTCTTAGCATTTGCAGCAGCTTTTTTCTAGAATATGAAAATAAAGTTGTTAAATATAATAACTGCAAATATAGAATAAATGTTCCAATTTAAGATTAGTTTTATTTATAGTTATACATTTATTCGCCAACACATACAGAAATTTTTTTAGTAAACTTTTATTTAAACTATATATATATTTCTATTTTTTCAAAATAAAGAACTGAAAATCCTAAATCTCAATCAAATGCATATATTAATGTAAAGTCATAAAAGAGGCAAGGAAAGAAAGAGAAGTTTCAGTCGAATCTCATTTTCAAATTTTTCATTTTAAACGGCCAGTTTTAAAATTCAGCAAAGAGTAAAAATATGATGGAATAAGTAAACTACTCTCTACATATAAAAAGAAACCAAAATTGGTTGTGTTTTATGAAATGTATTTTACTGGGAATGTATTTTTATGAAATTTATATTGGCCTTATTTGAAATGTAGCAAACATATTTGGCATAATTCTTTTTGGAATTTAACTAACTTTAAATGGAATACTGTTGAAGTTTAAAAATTATATTGAACTTTTAAGTTAAAAGTTGAGGAGGTGACAAAGCTATTGAGTCCAGCTGCTAGAACCTCCTTAGTTGAGTTATAAAATCCCATCTCTACTGATTATAAGGATACAAGAAGGCTTCAAAAATATCTATTTCTGTCTTAGAATTGGGGAAAGAACTACTATCCCCAAACAACCAAGTTGAATAGATTTTAAATCACAATTTTATTGGCAATGGAGCCAGACTTCCTTGTGAAGCAAGCATATGGATTCTAGATTTCAAACAAAGCAAGATTTTGTAATCCATCCATTTCTGTTCTTTTTTATTTCTTACACTTTTCATCGTGTCATGTTTTACTTTCTTACTGTAGTTCATTTGTATTGTATTATTTACAAACAAAACTTATTTAAAATACTAATTTGGATTATGAAACATATTTTGTATACTGTTCTATTGTTTTCAAGAGCTATTTCAATTCATTTAATACCTAGTTGAATCTTGCATAGTTTTCAAGTCAGCTTGAAAATTCAAATTCTGGGCAAGATCACAGATCTGTAATTAGGCAGGTACATCAGTACAAGGCTTCTAAAAGTAGTAGAGATTAAATGCTTATCGTAAAATGTGAAGTTTCAAATTCTCAGAAAGCAGAGATTTCCAACCTGTGGCATGAGTACCCATAAGGGGTGCATGGTGGATCAGTTACGGACATGCAAAAGCAATCTTGGTAAAGGAGGAAAACAAAGATATTAAAATGAAAAAGTTATAGAATTTTGTTCCTCCAAGTTCGTGTAAAAAGTGAAAGATATGAAAGTGTAGAAGCCTACTGGGTAGCAGTGAAAGAAGAATACCAAGAACTCAGTGTTAAAGCAATAATATATTTAATATCTTCCACAACCACAGAACTTGCAAAAAAGAACATACTTGTCTTATGCATGTATCATATAAAAGAGAAAGGGACTCGCTGACTCATCTCCCAAACCACTGGGACTAGGAAACTTGAAATTTGGCAGGTGGTTGCTTTTTGGGTAGTAGATGCTCACTAAGAAGGGATTTTTCAAAATTTTGATTAGAATTTTAATTAAATATTACCTTAAATTTATGTTTTTCTGCAATAACTCTGGATCATATCATCGCACAAAAACTATTTTAACATCATTGTAAAGTTAAAAAAACTAGATTTTCAATGACACCGATCTTATTTCCATGTGACATTTTGTTCAATTTTAATTAATTTTTCAAAATGTTTTCAAACATGATTTGTAACAATCTTTTTATTGTTGTAAATAAAATTCAAACCAATCTCATTATTTCAGCGAATATTTTATTCATGCGCTTTTGCAATTGTTACGGTTGTGATAGTATAAGTTTTCTTGGAAAATTAACTCAAAAGCAGAATTTTCACTTCAGTATTCATTGCATAGCTGAAATATTTTATTGTAGCTGCTTCAAAGTAATATTTTTTGTAATATTAAACGTGGCAAAAGATATTTAATTTCAGGTTTTTCTTTTGTGTGCGTGAGGTAGACTGAAACGATTTTCATTCTTTCACCAAGCATTTAATTTCATGCTTTCCTGCCATTTTAAAATTATGAGGAATGAAAAACGCTTTTAAATTTTTGTATACTGCAAGAAAGGCAAGTTTTTATTCAACTTTTGTTTTGGTTATGCTCAAGAGCGTAATACTGCCACCAAACCTGAATTTTCTCAAGTGATCACTCATCAAATTTGGTATTAGATTTAGCTCGGTTCAGAACTAATGGTAGGAAGCCAGCTTAACGGTAGAAGAAAGGAGTCGTGAAGTTGGTGAAGGGACAATATCTTGTTTAACTTAATAAAATTAAAAACTAAACTAGTAAACTAATTTAATAAAATTAGCTTTTCAATTATACCAATTTAATTTTCATGCGATATTCTGTTTAATTTTGAAAGAGTTTTCAACTGTGCTGCCGAGTCAGTTCACCTGCAGCCAGAGGGAAAAAGCAAGAATGTTGTATATAAAGTGCTGGTACATTAAGATCTTGAAGACTGTGGAAATTCAGAAGGTCCCAATAATTATACTATGCATATGAAGTCGTGGGTATCAGCTAATTAATAATAAATATATTAGTAACTTTGACACAGCTCCCGACTTCAGATTATATCTATTTTCATTCGAACCCAATTTTATAAAACTCTACACAAAACTCACAAATTGCATTGAAATTATCTTCCACTTCAACAGTTTATTATCATGGGCAATTTTTAACTTGCATTATAAGTTAAAATGAAATTTTAATGCCATTTTCATTTGTTAGGACGTGGAATTAATACCATTATAAAAAATGAAAAATAAATCCTAAAATGTTATAGAGTTATTCAACTCTTAAGATAATCCAACACTAACATTATTAATAAAAACTTCTTTGCATGATGATATAGTTGGGGGGATGACAGCAGAAAGTACTCAAAAATAAAAGTCAAGGAGCATGGGAGGAAAAAAAAGTTGAGAAACTCTGCTCTAGAGCCTTCTCAAGGCACTGGAACAAGGAAGGCCTCTACCGGCTCATCCAATCAAAAACTACACTCTTGTTATTAATTTTTATTGTACAGTCCATTCAACAATGCTGAATGTTATTACTCCTACCTGTTGTTGCACATGTAAATGTCAAATACAGCTCACTGACTGACTTAACGTTAAATTTCGCAATCATTATACTCAAGAAGTTGAAATTTGACAGGTATTTACGAAGAAATGATTTTCACAGTTCAATGAATTCCAGCAAAATCAAAAGAATTTAATTGCTGCTATAAATAAAGGTTTTAGATGCCATTAAGGGCCTTTAGACTTAAAATGTATATAAGGGTGTAAGAACAAGATACTCTGTCATCAGAAAATAATATAACATTTTTGTTGTTACATATCAATTATAGTTTCATTCCTAGATTTTAAATTGAATACAAATTTCACCATTAAGTCGGGTACAAATTCCAATGAATTGGTATCTTTAGTTTTAAATCTTCTCAAATTTTTTAAAAAATCTTATTTATCTACATATTTAAGTTATATACAGAGGTTTTCTTTCTTCTTTTTTTAATGATTAAGATAGTTTAAAATAAAACTTCTTTGAAAAATATGAAGGTTTTAATATATATCATCAAGTTTCAGAATGAATAAGAATGAATTTTCTGAAATAAAATGAAATGAGCTACCATATTCGCAAAGCAAATTGAAATATCATTTCAAATTTAATTATGTTTGTAAAATTCATTGAGAAGTTTTAAAAACATTTATAGAACACTTGCATATCTCATTTTTTTTTTTAATGACTGACAAATTTTTAAGCATTTAAAATATTTATAAATAACATATCAATTCTTCATCAACAGTCTTTTTAATTAGATTTTATTTACCTTCGTGACATTCTTGAAATTCAACGCTGCATCGTTCTCACAACCCATTTTTTTTAGTTCATCCTTCAGAACTTTCCTGCAGAAATTGTAGTCGGGTTCTTCTTCAAAGCTTAGTTTACAGACATATGTAAGAAGTTTCTTTATACCTACTGGGAAAAAAAATAAATAAAATGAGTTGATACACAGCAAGTAGGCAAGTAACAGACGGTTCTCAAATTTTTAGAAATCCTTTAAATTTTTTCACATGTTGAAAGATCTTTCTTAAACACAAGATCAGAGACTTTCCTATCTGATTTTGCATAAAACTTATAAACAGCTAGAAAATTCAAATATATCTTGTCTCATATTTGGCAAATAATAAGTTTTTACTCATAGAAAGATGAAGAAATAAAATGATTTTATTTGAAAAGCTAAATGAAAGGCAAACAAATTAATTCTCAAATCATTAACTTTCAAGTGTAGATTATAATATCTTGCATCTTATGAATCAAGTTTCAATTCAATCCTTATTAACTGAAGTTTATGCTCGAACTTTAATGTTATAATGATCAATTGATTTGAAGCTATCTCAAGTTCACGATGGATAGTTGCAATTATGATAAGATAGTCAACCGGAACCTTTCTGCTTTTCACACTACATCACTGGAGACTCGATCAGATTTGAAATGGACAAGGGCCATGTTTCAATCAGTTTAGTTAATGTTGCACTTTGAAGGTATATGAGCTATTTTAAGACAAACCCCATAATTTTGAACCAAGGTAAAAAGATAAAGACAATACCAAAAACAGCAGCTTCAGACTGCACTAGCGGGAGGAAATTTGAGGCTGTTGGATTTACTGAAAATTTTTACTGGAATGAGATCTCGAAGCTGCAACCCTGAAAACAAGGCAGCCAGCAAATCATCGAATGAGGTCCAAAAACAAAAGATATGGAATGGAATTGCGACAGAAAACTATGTCCATGCAAATATGAAGCTTAAAATCTGTTATCAATTCTTTGCTGCCCCCCCCCATTAGAATATTTATATAAGGACTTGGATAAAAAAAGATTTAAGATTTTCCATTACCATAATAAATAATTTAATATAACAAACTATTAATAATGTATAATACATTAAAGAGTTTCAAATATATATATATATATATATGAAAATTTCAAAGTTTACCTGGGCAGTTTTCATCTCCAAACAACTCTGCCAAGAAATCATCCACATTTTGCATATATCTAAAAATAAGATTTGAAAGAATATGATGTCTGATGACTATATATTGCATAAGTAATTAGGTCAAGAATGTAAATAACT
Source organism: Araneus ventricosus (assembly GCA_013235015.1). NCBI lineage: Eukaryota > Metazoa > Arthropoda > Arachnida > Araneae > Araneidae > Araneus > Araneus ventricosus. The sequence continues at coordinate 210,280 of BGPR01000320.1, forward strand.
AGTTCATTAAAATGACCTATATTCTAATCTTAATACAATTACTGTAATGTTTAACTAATGAGAAGGTTTCCAGCAGGGTTGCGGTGATTTAAATCAGTTGATTAAAATCACTGATTTAAATCGCGATTTAAATCAACTGATTTTTTTTAAAAAAATCACTGATTTAAATCACTTTATTTTAAATATCAAGTTAATCTGCTTTAATGAAATAAAATTGTTCATGTCACTTTAAATAGTGATTTTAAAGTATTTTTAAATGTATATTTAAAGAAAAAAAATGTTTATTTACAGAAAAAAATGTATATTTAAAGAAAAAAATGTATATTTAAAGAAAAAAAATGTATATTTAAAGAAAAAAAATGTATATTTAAAGAAAGAATATATAGAACATAAAAAAAAAAATTATTGAATTGATGTAACTAGAGTACTTTCCATATCTTTATTTTTGAGAACACAAGCAAATTAGATTTTAACCCTTTGCGACGCATTTTTTGAAAATATGATGCGAAAACAACATGAATGGGTTTAGTTTATTGTCTAGACTTAGAATCTACAAAAAAAAGTTTTTTGAAAAACTTACTTCATTCCAAGGGGGGGTCGTCCCCCATTTGGGTTACCCCCCTCATGAGAACCCCCTTAGATACAGCCACCTTGATACACTCAAAAATTATTGTTGAATCTTACAGAAAATTATAAATTAAAACTTCAAGAATAGTGGAGCAACATTTTCGAGTTACTTTGCTAAAATTGTTAAACATCCAGAACTGAAAAAATTTCTTATCTCCGTGTCAAGGAATCAATTCTCAAACTTTATCTCTAATAATTCCTATTCTGAAACAAAATTTCATAAGACTGCTATATACATTCTAAAAGGAGTACTATTAGCCCTATCCTAAACCTATCATTTTCCATTTATAGTTGAATTTAACGGTTGAGAAGCGAGTGAAAATAGGTGTGCCATTAACAGGCACACTTCGCCGCAAAGGGTTAAATAAATCTCTAATGAGCAACACAATAAAATGCAAAGTATGAGATGCTCCTTTTTTTTTATAAAATAAATAAATATTGTGAAAGGATCATGTTCACAAAGAAAGAACATAGTAAAATGCAGCGAGTTTCATTTTAATACTGGAGAAAACTAAATAGCGTTGGGGACAACAAAGTTTTTATATTGCAATAATGTTCAAATGTAAGATAATTAAGTAATGCATATAAATGTTCCAAAAGAAATACAAACATCTACATAGTGCAATTTAAACTATGATCTATACTTATAAAAGGCAATGTTTGTGAGCGTGTGCGCAATATCGAGACGAATCTATCATACTTATAGTCATGAAATTTGGCACACAGGTAGTCCTGATGGTGACTCAATGCACCTCGAAGCCTGAATTTAAAAATTTTATCTAGAAAATTTTTTACTTAATGTTTTGGGTGAAACAGATTAGGATTAGAGAAAGCTTCAAAACTTGTGTTTGTAATGAAACAAATGAACAGCTAAGTGTAAAATTCTCCAATATTCTAACATACAATAATATATCTATAGTCAAGAAATGACAATTTTTATTATATTTTTCCGTTTTTCCTTAATAAAATTATCTTATATTTCAAAAGTATATTATTTTTATATTTTAGTTCACAAATATTTTTTTAAATAGTTGTTACATTTTTGAATTAATTTTTTTTAATTTGTTTTTTTTTAAAAAAAAGTACAGCTTAATGACTGGTATGTTGTTGCATATATATAATTCTATGACTGTAGGGCTCATTGTCTATTTACAAATCTTAAATATATATATGTAGTTTTAAAAAAATCATTAAAATAAAAAAAATCTTGATTTAAATAAAAAAAATCCGATTTAAATCAAATAAATCGATTTTTTTGAAAAAAATAAAAAAAATCGACAACCCTGGTTTCCAGAGAATGACTGGCAATACCACACTTTCAGCAGTACAACAAAAGGAGGTATTTATTCTCTGAATGTCAGTATTAAGGGCCTTCTTTAAGATATATTTTTTGGATTTATTGTGTTTATGTTGACAGATAAAACAAAGAATGAAAGCTAAAAATATTACTATGCCCTGGGTACAATGTACCTTCCCTACATCACTGCACTTGACATTTGTTCACGATAGATCTTTAGGAAGTAGTGTTAAGCAATATATTATATAAATCATGCTGATGGCGACTAACCTTATCTCTAAACAGTAAAGTGAAGTTGATTTCCCTTTTATTGGCGATAAAAAAGAAACAATCTTTCTACAAAATCATTTTCTATGTTAATTCAACCGATTATAGGAAATAAGTGTTACTTAGTAAAATATTAACACAAGATTTTAAAAAGTTACAGAACTTAGAGTGATCCGGGGTAATTCATGATCACCACATTTCTGGGGTAAATAATGATCACATAATTTTTATTTTTAAAAGATAATTTTTTATGAAATTTGAGGTATGGCCAGGAATCCTTGAACATTTTACTTAAGTATAACTACATTTACTCAATTATAATTTGCAGTTTAGTTTATCAAATTAAGCATTTTTAAACTGCTTACTATACTTGCCATTTCAAAGATGGGTTCCTGAATATGCTCATTTTTACAAAGTTCCTCCCCCCTCTCTTAATAATAAATATTTTAGGTTACTTTCTTTTTATTTTATCTAAAAATAATGTTAGCTTTTGATTAGTTGAGGGTGGCCATCATTTTAGTTGTTTGAGTTTCCCTGACTTTTCCAGGTTTAAAAAAAATTTCCCTGACATTTTTCGGAGGTAGCCCATCAACCATAGAAAACAATCACCTGCACATTGGCCATACTAAGTATTTATTCGCCATACTAAATTTTCATTCAAGCCAATATGGTTTGAATAAAAAAGCAAAATGTTTGAAAAAAGAACATTTATTTAAAACTTTTAAGCAATAAACCATAAAATAACTAATACATCTTTACAATGAACAGTTCTAATGTACCAAATTTTCCAGGCGTTTCGGATTAAGAATATAAACTCAATAAAAACATAGGTTGCAAAATAAAACAGAAAAAGACAAAATAGAGAGAAAAAAATGTAAGAAAACGATTTTTTACTCATGTTTATAAATTAAAACACAGAAGCATAATCATATGAATCAAATTGTTTGCAAAAGAAGAAAGAAAGAAAAAAAAATCAACCAACTTCCTTCAATACAGCTCAAAGAGAACAATGCATAAAGAAATAGAAATAAAATAAAACATCAAAGACAAAAAAAAAAGAGAGAAAATGCAAGAATTTATAAATTATAACACTAGAAGTTGAGTGTATATGAAATGAAGAAAAAAAATAAAATTTGCGAAAATGGAACCCCCCCCAAAATTTACCACTTAAAATTAAATAAATAAAAATCTAATTTGAATTTTTTAAAAAAAATTACTGTGGAGTCAGCTCCCCTCTTGTGTTAATCCATCACTTCAGTAAATTTGGTCTCGTAAGTCAAAGGTCTGGACGTGCGTAAAGAACAACAACAACAACAAAAAAAATGCATACATAATACTAAAAAAAAATTGTTCTTTTATATATATACGTAACGGCTGTCCCATACTTTGAAGATCCCATAATTTATCAAAATGATTGGTATTCATAATGTCTCCCAACACTAGGAGAAAAAAAAGCATAAAAAAAAAAAAAAAAAATGCTACGAGAAAATATTAGCACTAATTTCAATACTTCATAATTCAATGAAAAGATCTCCAGAAGTGGAAAAACAAACTAATTCTGGTATAACTCCTATTTGATATTAAATCATCATAAAAGCAGGCAGTAGTGTGGATGCTAACTCGCAGACAGATAAAGAGAAATTTATGATCTCGTAAGTTATCTGAATCTCCTCGACATGTAGCCAAATCTCGGTTCTTTTTCCACAGCCGAGTGTGATTATACTATAGATTTTCATCTCAAGAAGTATAATCTAACTTAACTACTAAAAGGAACAAGATTCTGTTCATATAGTCCAGTCAATGAAGGTCCAAAATGGGGGTGAAAAACATCAACTCATATAGTTTTGAAAATTGGTACACATGTTCGTGAGGAGTTTATTATGAACATACTCTCCGTTCCTGGAGGGTGAGTTCGCGGCGCCATCTTGGATTTCATACCTCTTTTTTAGTTTTTCCTAAATATCTCAAAAAATATTCAGTTTTCAAATTATAATTGATTTAACAAATTTAAGAGCATAAAATTCCCTATAAATACATACTGTTATTTTTCTTCCAGTTTAATAGTTTCCCAGGTAGTGGATCTCAAAGGTTGCCGCCATCTTTGATTTCATCCCCTTTTTTAGTTTCTCTTAAATATCTTGAAATCTATTAATTTTCAAATTACATGTAATTAGCAAATTAAAGAGCGTAAAATTCCCTACAAACATGTGCTTTTATTTTTGTTTTAGCTTTAATAGATTCCGAGATAATGGATTTCAAAATTCGCAACCATCTTTATCCCCCTTATTTTAGTTTTTTTTTTTTTTAATATCTAGAAAACTACTTGATTTTCAAATTACATTAAATACAACAAATTAATGATTGTAAAATTCCCAACCAATGCATGCTTTTATTTATTTTCTAGCTTTAAAAGTTTCCGAGATATTTAAGAAAATCTAAAAGGGGGGGGGGGGATAAAATCCAAGATGGTTGGAAATTTTGAAATCTATTATTTCGGTTAAAACAAAAATAAAAGCATGCGCTTGTAGGTAATTTTACGCTCTTTAATTTGCTGATTACAGGTTATTTGAAAATTGAATAGATTTCGAGATATTCAAGACGAACTAAAAAGGGAGATGAAATTCAAGATGGTGACAACTTTTAAAGCTGGAAGAAAAATAAAAGTATATATTTGTACGTAATTTTAAGCTCTATAATTTGTTAAATTAATTGTAATTTGAAAACTCAATAATTTTCGAGATATTCAGGAAAAACTAAAAAAGGAGGGATGAAATCCAAGATGATGCAGTGAGCTCCCCCCCCCCCCCAGGACTGGGAACTTTTATAGTACGTTTATCAGAAGTTCCTCACGGACATGTGCACCAATTTTTAAAACTATATGATTTAATGTTTTTTCAAACCCTTTGTTGATTGGAATAATAGCCGAAATTTCGGTCCCTCAGAAGTTTAAATGTAAACACCTCGCCCCCTGGCAAGTATGTAGAAACGCGAATGGCATCCGCTTTTGACTGTCAGTAAATGACCGATTTTAATTGGTTGCCAACGGTATTTCATTCTATTGATGAAAAAAGATCAGCGAATTTTCACGTCCAATAAGAATTATCAAAATAAAAAATTCCCAGTTTTAGAATAAATTTCCCCCACTTTTCCCGGTTTCCCAAAATTCCCTGACCATTCCCGGTCGACTGGCCACCCTGCAGTTGTTTCACATTTACTGTAAATATTGAAATTAATTACAGTGAACTTATCAAATGTTGCCCCCATAGATGGGGTAATTATTGATCACTGGGTTAACTCCTTAACACTGTTATTTCTTGTCATAAATATCATCAGAAATAGCTAATAAATATAATTTTAGTTCTTTTAAATGACAGTTCATATTTATTAACTGTAATCACTATAAAGCACATTTTAATTGCAGCCACAATGGCTTTTTCCCCCCTAACTGTAAGGGAAAAAAAAAAGTGTTCCAATTTGCATCATTTCTAATTTGTCTTAACTTGCTTGTATATTGATTCTATGCTTGCAGAATTTTTTAAGTGATAATTTTTAAGCTTATTAAATTAGCCTGATAAATATGGTGAGAAACAATAAGTCTACTAAAGATATTAAGTTTCTTGAAGTCAAAATTAATGAAGCTGTTCCAAAGATTGAAAATGAAAGTTTCAGTGCGAGAGCAGCTACTATAGCTATTGAAATTCCATTCTCAACTTTACACTCTCACTTAATGAAGTTAAAGAATTCATCACAGTAGTAAAACATTTGGGAGCTGTTTCCTATATTCCTGCAGAAAATGAGAATGAGTTGACTGCTTGCCTAAAGAATTCGACAAGATGGGGAATAGAAAGAAATTAAAATAACTTTCTGATTTTGTAATTAAGAATAAAGAAGGTACAAATATGAATTAGCTGCACACTTACAAAAATATTGTCACTTCAAAGATTATATGCCTAGGGAAGATTGGATGAATTCATTTATGCATAGGCATAATCTATGGCAAAAAAGACCATTATTCTCAAAAGATCACAAACTTTGCAGAATTGAAAAAAAAAAAATATTTTTTATGGTTCTATATCCTTAAATGGAACTGACCCAATCACTGTTGATTATGCAGCAATAAACAGTGCATATAAATGTCAAAAAAATTTGCAAAGAGTTTTGGAAAACTTATAGTGTTAAATTTTGTTGCTTTTTTCAAATAAATCATCTTATCAGCTGCTTAACTATGTTTTGTTGGTTTATTTATTTGATCTAAAGTATTATTTGTTAATTACTGTTGGGTAACCATTTTTAAAATTCCTCATCACTAAAAAACAAAACTAGGTGATCAGGAATTACCTCAATCCAGAGCAAATTCCTGATCACTGAAAATTAAAAACGTTTTAAATTCTATTTTAATTTTCAAAGAAAAGAAGGCTGCATAGGACTCATCTCATAAGTCATCCAACTTTCAACAAAAATTTAAATTCTGCCTTGAACAGTTTTTTCACATAATGAATGTTTGCAATTCTTGATCAGGAATCCAGGTCACCCTATGATATGCATTTTTTTTTTTTTTTTTACCTAAGATTGCAGACCAGGTTGTTTATTTTTAAAACCACATTAAGAAAATACTAGATACTCTTCAGGATCACAATAAATAAATTTATATTCTATATAAATGTAGACCAGAATACAATTATAGCCATAAAAAAAAGTAACAAAATTTGAAGCCCTTTTCAGAAAATATGCATTAAAACCCACTTTTCTTTCTCTTGCTGGAGTTTTTTATCATCTCCTATGTACTTTTCCCATGGCAACTCTCCTGACAGCCACTGCAGTAAGTTGTAACACAGTATTTCAAGATCACTACGTCTGGAGAAACCTGGTATGAAATTCAATATATCACTTAGAAATGAAAGCAAAATATATTTTTATATATACATAAACTAAGTTTCTTGAAAGTTAAATATTTAAAACAAAAGTTTGCAAACAATTAAAACAGCATTATCGCTGACAAACCCATTGTTTTTATCACTATAGAAAAATTTCTTTGTAAAAAAAAAGTGAAAACACTACTATGCATGAACTGCTATAAAGAGAGTTGGATGGCCTCTAAGTAGCAGAAAAGATGCATTTGTTTGGCAGCATGCAGACATGACACAGGCCCGGAACAAAAAAAGCTGAACTTCATAAATACGGTATCGTGTCAAACGTAAATACCGACAATTAAAATAAGTATTATTAATTGAACAATAAATGAATAAATTTAAACAAAAAGTGCTTGAGATATTAAAAATATTGTAGAATTATTATTTAAAAGAAAATTAATGGATGAAAAATGAATTCGCAAAAAGTTCTGTTAAAATAAAAACTATGGTAAAAATTATCTCGCTAAAAAATATGGCCTTGTAAAAACTTTTTTTGATTATACATAATTATTAAAACTTTTGTTTCTCATTTTTTGAGCTAACAGTTCAAGCTTTCTTTTATGCTTCAGTCTGCTATTTTCCTCCATTTTCTAAATTTTGTTTTCTTTCTTTGACTGGGGTTTTTTCTCTATTTTCTTTCTCACTATCAAGTTCCTCTTAGTACCATTTGCCTGATGACCTAAAATTTTTGCACATGTTACTTACTGTCAATAACATCACGTAAGATTCTTTTTTCTAAAATATTCAACAGCAGACTGCTCTTTGCTCATCATTTTGTATTTAACACTCTAAATTGAAGAATATGTTTCAATATACATTCTTCCTGATCTTTTATCTATCAAATCTGACATTATTTTGAATGCAGTTTTTGTTTGCGTGCTTTTCACGTCTTTTGTGTGCGCACTATCTCCCCCAAAATGCATTACCAAAAATTTTAATGCAGATTTACATCGATCCCAAGAATGACAACATTCGATGCCGAAAACGCTGAAATCCGCATTGTCCAAACGTGTCATGTCTGTGTTGATAGACAAACGTTAGGGAACGAAAACTAACAAAAATGAAATCGAAATAACTAACAAAAACGAAGAAAAGAATTTTAAAAAGAACGCGAAAATAAATTGGCTTCAGCAATCTTTTTTTCTCACGAAATTCGGATTGGAAGAAATTCGTGGATGATTTTCTTTCACCCAATCAAAATTCGGAATGAATTGTGATTGGATGAAATGAAAGACGATTGGGCGAAATGAGAAAGAAAAGAATACAACCTTTTGAGGCATTCCTCCCAATGCTAAACTTTGACCCCAAAGCGTGGCAAAACGCCGATACATAACTTTCGGCAGGATTACGCAATATCTTATGAATTCAAAACTCTTTCGCCTTAGAGAGCCATAAGCAAAATTTTCACATGGCGCACAACTTTTGTTTGCGTGAGCACCCCCCCCCCAACACATAAAAAAAAATTTTAATGCTGATTTGCATCGATCCCCAAAATGATTAAATTCTATGCCGAAAAAGCGGAAATCTGCGTTTCCGCGGAAATGTGTCATGTCTGCAGCATGTTAATAAATTGTAAAAAAAAAACAACCTAAAATTGATAGTATAATGATGAAAATTAAAATGCATGCATTAAAAAAATTTAATTTGTAAAATAGACTTAGCTGAAATTTTACACTCAAAATTTTTAAAAATAACTATTTGTATGTTTTATGATTAATTATATATTGTATGATGATACAGGAAATTCTATTTCAGTTTTATAGAATGCACTGACAATGATTTGAAATTATACTACTTGCATAGAAAGAAAGTAGGACAGTGCAAAATTCAAAAACTATTCAACAAAATTAAAACCAGCCAAAAATGAGCCTCGCCCATAATTAACCTGTTAATGGCCAGTGTGCTATTTATAGGACAGTTTCATTTCGCTTTTTCTGTAGCCAAACAGAATACATTCCACAGTTTCTTTTCTTGCTTTATATAACTATCTATATTATCCATAGGTATTCCCAAATAAGCTTATACCCCCAGTTAGTCAGATTTTGAAGTTAAAGTATCGTCATTTTGAGATTTGTTTTTTCTGTTAATTTATTTTTAAGGTAATGCAAGGAATTAGAAAGTAATCTTTACTTTTTAAAAATAATTTGATATATATGTTCAAAAAAGATTTTTAACCCTTCAATGCACAATTTTTTTAAATTAAAAGAAATGTTTCTGGCATGGGAAGTCCACATATAACAGAAAAATGCACGCACGCACGCGCACACACAAAATCAAAATAGAATTGTGATATTAAATTAAATTTAATGAACATATCAAATCACTTTTTTTTATAAAACAATAAAAAAAGTATTTTAAAAGTAATATCAAATGGTAAATACTAGAAGCAATTGATGAAGTAAAAGATGCAAGACTTTTTTTAAATGCTAAAAATTACGTAAATGTGTCAATAGGTGTATTAGGAATTGAATAACTGACAACTAAAGACTTATCAATAGGACCTGTGCTGTCCATGGAATGAATGAGTATTATCCGGTCTTCCTATGATGTTTCTAATCTGATACGAGTGACAAAAAATTTTATATTTATTATTAACATGAAAAATAAATTACGTATCAAAGTTGAGACAGTATGCAGTGAAGGGTTAAAATGATTTTCTACCAATTTTCTGAAAATTTTCAAAAATCACTTTACAGTTATCAAAATCTTTGGTGCTTTAAGCATAATTTCAGAGAAATTTATTGAAATCTATGCTTTAAATTAATTTGGGCATTAACAGGTTAAAAATGTAGAAACATGTTTATAAATTGATACATCAGAATTTTTTTAGAATGCTTCTTAAAACATAATTTTTGTTAAAAAAAAAGTTAAGTAATTTCATACTACAAACACATTTCTCTCTCAAGAGACATAGACATTGCATAGACAAATAATTAACTATATGGATATAACATAAACGAATAATTTCTTGAAAACTTCTGCAAAAAGTAGAATACAGAAAACCCACTAAGGGACAATTAAAATAACTTTTTTAAATTCAAATCCAATGAGGATTAAAAATCTAAAGCATTGAAATTGAAACAGTTTAGAAAATCAGATTTCACCCCCCCCCCATCTTCAATTGAATTCTATTTCTTTTTTTATTAGTGTGAGAAGAGATGGTAGAATTCTTAAGATAAATACAAGATTTTAAAGAAGAAAATAAAAGCAATTTGAAAGAGATTAATGATGTTCAGATTCATAAATGTATAAAAACACTAAAAAAAAAAGAACATAACCAGATAAATCACTATCATCCTATTCTTTCATTGTTTTAGCCTATATTTTGAAGCACTACATGATAAGAGTTAAGAATGTTAAATATACATACATCCTCTATGGGCATCTCTGCTTGTGAATTCAGGTGTTCCATTATGAGCTTTCTTGGGATCTGGCATCTCCTTTTTATGTGCCCCATCTCGTAGGTACTTGCAAGCAAGTCCCATGTCAACTAAATACACCTGAAAGAAAATGTATGCAGATTAAAAATAAATCTGAAGACAAGCCAGAATAAATCAGGATAAAATGTTTTGTATCAATTACAGCCTGCTTTTCTTCTGCTTTAAGTTTGAAGATAATATTTGAAACATTGGATTGTACTCGTAGATAAGTTTAAGATAAGTGAACATTTTTATTTTCTCTGCAGATATTCGTTATTTCTTTTTTCGAGCATAGGGGCGAGAAGGACCAAAACTGGTGTGCAATGATCTATTATACATATTTATAAAATAAATGGACTATAATTTTTTGGAAGGAAAACCAAAACTATTAATAAAAAATAATGAACACAAAGTGATAACACTTAAGGAGCTTTCTTCAGTAGGGAAACCCTAAGTATAAGCCAAATTCATGTGTTTTCTGCACACTATTCAGCATATGATAAAAAGGGATTATTTCCCTAACCAATATCAACGAAAATTAAAGGAACTAAAGCATATTATATATATTGAGCATATGGTTATTCAAGGCATATTAAAAGGAAAACTGAACATTTCATTTATATATAAAATTTACCTGGTTTTCTGTTCCTTTCTTTCGCCCAAGCAGAAGATTAGCTGCCTTGATATCACCATGAATATATCCAGCAGTATGAATATATTCCAATACATTGAGCTGAATGAAAATAGAGAAAAAAACTATCAAAGCAAATTCACACATGAATAGAAAACTTTTAGATACAATACAATTTATAATAATTACAGTAATTAAAAAGTTACAGTGCACTTACCAAGGATAATCCAATCTGATAAACAACCTTCATAGGGAATCGTTTTCCATTTTCTTCAAACAACTTTTGAAGATCCTTGTCAAATCTTTCAATTATCATGAAGCGATACTTGGAATTATTGTATTCGAAAGAACCAAATCCATAGCAAGGAGAAAGGCCCAAGTATGGCAGCTTCTTTTTCTTCACCCATTCTGCCACTTTAAAGTAAAACACACAAATAAATAAGAAAGTATGAAAATCCAGAAACAAGCAACACAATAAAAATCACCATAGAAAAACATACTGTTTAAATAACTACACAAAAAATAACTCTAAAAATTCCAGCTAGATAAGAAGTTTTACTTGGAAATAAAGCATCATTAAGTTTATTTAAATATATCCAGCTCATATTGAAATACAGTGGAACTTCACTTAGTGAGTATAATTCACTCAAGCAGCTTACTTGGAATGCGAAACAATTTTTCCTACAGAAATTAATGTAAAATATGGTAACACGTTGCATGTTGAAAAATACCCCAAAAATTTTATGTATAACATTTATTCAAAGAAAATTGTATATAACATTGTTAAAGAGCATGAATCATCTTCATCTTTTCTTCTATCGAGGAATGAACCGACCTGGAATGCAAATTCCATTTGCAGTAAACTAAAATAGCGGAAAAAAAAATCGTTTATTAGTTATGACACTTAATAGAAAATCACTCATCATGGTATGATGGGTGCAAATTGCCTCTTCATTTGAGAGATTACCCTTCAAATTTGACGTGTTTGAATAGATATATATGCGAGAGAAATGTTTAACATTGATAGAAAACATGTGTGCAATTGATGCATTATGGCATCTAAACTATATCACACGCATGATATAGCACTGATGTAATTTACTACTTTCTATTAAAAAACGGAAATTGATTTGAAATATATGATTAATATAATTTAAATTTCTCGGGAATTATTGTTTATAGCGAGATAAATTTTATATCAATGGATAGCAAATTTTATACCACTATTTTAGAGCTATTAAATTTGAAATTAGGACAACAATTACTCTTTTAAATTTAAAATTACTGAAATTTAGGTTATCTAACAATGAAATAATGCTTTTTAACATCTCACAGTGCTATGGCATGAGTTTTATTGTTGGCGACATCAGAGCATTACTGAGACAGATCTGGGCTATTATGTTAGTAATTATTATTTTACTAGAAAACTACCAGGAGACATTTGTTTTTGCCGATACTCCAAAATCACTTTCGACTCTCCTCATACATGATGTTCATGTTAATCGTGTTGCCACCTTGCAATTAGTTTTCGTTGATCTACATGAGAGGCAAACTTTCAACATTGTCAAGAATATGCAACGGTGGCATACACATTCTTCTCACTAGCTCTGAAGCATATATCTCCTCAATCATGTCCTTGAGTATAGTGGAAATTGTTGATGTAGATCGATTGCACGTGCATGTGAGTGATAGATCAGCTATGTTCACACCTCGTTCTCACTTTTCAATGATTTTGAATTTCATTTCTATGGTTATTTTTCATCTAATATGGCTGTCTTTTTTGCGATTTCTTCTTCAGGAACATTTTTTGAAGGGTTTTATAACTTCGCAAAAAAATCAAATAGTATATCAGAACACAGGTTTGGAAAAATGTCTGATCACAAATAACACTAAAATACTAGTGGAATAAGTGCTGAACACGGACTGATGTAGTACAATCCGAGACTTTCTCTTTTCACTCGTTATGCAAAACGGCGCTTGTTAAGCAAGTAATTTTTGTTACAATTTCTTTTGCCTGTTATGCAAATTACTCATTAAGCGAGAATTCACTGTATACAATTCAATCAATTCTATTTAAATAATCTATTTAGAAGTGAAAATAAAATTCAGAATTCATAATATTAAGTCATTATAAATCAAGACACTAAAATTTTAGCCTCAAATATTTAAAGGATAAAAAGTAACCTAAAATTTGGTTTTGAATATCCTCATTTTTTTTCCTTTTAACTTCATAATACTTGAAACATCCTGGCATCCTCTTTTGTATTAAACCTGCTTCTTTGATAGTCCTGTGAACTTCATTATGAAGGAAAACCTGAAAGCTTGCCTCTACAGTATTATCATTGGTTACAGTTCAACAGGATTAGATGTTTAATATTGATAACTTATCAGGGTTTTCTGGCAGTTTGCAAGTTTCCAATTCTATCAATTAAATCAAGTTTTAATTGCACTTAGAGCTCTAATTTATTACATGAAAGATCTTCATAAGCATCTTATATATATATAATAATCTCGCTTAATTTTATTTCAAATTCTAATATTATATATTCCAAAATCACTTTTCTTAAGCTCCAGTTTCATCCTTTTTCCTATGCTGGAGGTATATGAAATCTCTCGTTTTGGCATATTTATTACTGAAAGAATATTTTAACCACTTTCACGTGCCCACCGAAAATCATGATGCGCCTCCTTGGCGCTAGACTTTTCCCCTAAAACGCTTACGTAATTTATTAAAAATAGCCAATATACCCTTCACTTTGATCACATGTCCATATGTTAAATCCCTACCTGAGAAAATGCAGGGATTTTCTGCTCTCTTTTGGCTTGAAAACTTGAATCAAGATGTACGTACATTCCGTCACTCTCCCACAATAAAAGAAAATTGGTTAATAATTCGGCTTGTTTTTTTTATTTAACGACTACAACAATGAAAACATTTCAAGAGTCGGTAGGATGATTCTTCTGCACAGGAAAAAAAATGTAAAGATGTAAAAATTAAAAAAATTAAACAATGTAATGGAGAGTGACGGGAATAACTAAAAATGGCTGACCAAAATAGCTGCCTCCAAATCAACACCGGATTCTTTGTACTTTTCCTGATGTCCGGAAATCCAGCTGCCAGCAATAAAATTCCGTAATGCAAAGTCAAATCCTCCGCCACATCTATTATACAAAGTGATTTAGCTGTCATTGATTCTCTACTCTAGATGAATATGCCAAATTTATCGCCTGTCTAGAGTTCAAGCGAAGCCTGAGAGTCTTCAGCACAAAGCAAATGTTCAATGGCCAGCGTTCGGGGAAAAAGTATTTGTGCGTTAAGAATTCATCAAACAAACAAAAAAAAAAAAAAAAAAAAATTCCTTCTACAAGAAGCATTTTATCTTCAACCAGTGTGCACTCAGCTACAGATAATATCAAGGAAAGTTTGTGCAATAAGTGATAAAAAATAATGTACTAATTTCGCCAAGGTTTGCATAATTTCAGTTTCCCTGCATTATCGATTTCAAAAAACTGCAGCCGATTCAAATAAAATCTACTCTAAAATGAATCGACGTGGTGCACCAAAAAATATAACATTTAATCGCTAATTGTTTAATTATTTATTTTTCATTAATTGATTTTAAGTTTTTTTATTTGAAAAAATTTTATTTGGTGTTATGTATTGATTTATATTTTGTGATTGATCATAAATTGATATCAAATTGCATTTGAAAAAATTTAAGGTCTTTGTGATTTGAAACTAATTTTGCAGTGTCCATATTAAATTTTGAAATTTAAGGTATTCATGTTGAATACAAGATATTTTACAAAGAAATATTAATTTTCAAAGTTTGGGGTTATTATGTTTTAAATCATATGTTTCATTTGATATAATAATTTTTGACATTAATTTAAAAAGTGAAATTGTTCTTGTTTTGAAATTTATTTTGCTGATATCGATGCTATAATAAATGTGGAGGTATAATTAAGAATAAGAAATATTCACTTAAAAATTTTGAGTATTACTTTGCAAAGTTTTAAGTTGCAAATTTGACTGATTTATACATAGTTTGTTTTTGTGCATCTCTTATATTTTGAAATGAAATCCCATACTAATCTGAAAATAACATTTTTCGACTATGGTTATGATAGGTATGTACTTATTTATATTATGTACTTAAAAAAAAAAAAAAAAAATGGCCTTAAATGTTTATAAAGTAAACTTAGTTTAAAATACTCTAAATTTTATAATTCACATAAATTTTAATTGCTTTATAAATTAATTTTGTTTAAAATTAGATTTAAATGTGTTGTTGGAGTATGGTAAATAATTTATTTTATGTGACTTAAAAGAAAAGTAAATAAAACAAATTTTACTATATTCAGAAAAATAAATAACGAACAAAAGAAAAAATAATAATAATGCCAACTCCCTCCATTCTGAGGCCTCGGGAGATCAGTTTTTGTAATCTTTCGATTGCTAGAACAGTTTGTCAGTGAGTTGTGTTATTAATAAAGAAAAAGAGCTTTCTCAGGAGATTTTGCGATGTGGATTAGTACAGAGTTTGACCATCAAAACCAAAAATACTCATCTCTGCAGGCTATAATATGTCCCATCGTGTGTTTCTTCCTAAACAGAAAATTCTTCACTTTATATAAAAAATACATTAAGTCATAATTTTTAATTGTCATACTACCATCACAACGCTTATAACATTTAAATTTCCTGATTTCTGGAAAAGAAAGAAAGAAAGAAAAAAAAAAAAAAAAAAGAAACAATTTATATTTTAGAATTATATATCAATGCTTTTTATTTGCTTACATTTAGAGTTTTTACAGGTATCAAGAATCTTCAAGTATTTTTACAGGAAGTATAAGAGTTTACATTTGTTCATATTATTGTTGTTATAAAGTACATTTGAAATTATTTTCATGTTTATGATGAAGTAAAGGGAAAAATTTTATAAGAATTCTATTTCAAATTTAAATTTCTTATTTGGGCATCCCTGCAAGATACGGTTGTGTGTCAAGGGCCCTGGCGCACACACACGTCTTGTGGAGAGGGGAAAATTGTAATAATCTCACTTAATTTTATCTCAAATTCTAATATTATATATTTTAAAGTCTTAATGTATTCCAAAATCACTTTTCTTAAGCTCCAGTTTCGTTCTTTTCCCCACGCCAGAGGTATATTAAATCTATCGTTTTGGCATATTTATTACTACAAGAATATTTTAATCGCTTTCACGTGCCCACCGAAAATCAAGACGCGTCTCCTTGGCGCTAGACTTTTTCCCTAAAACGCTTACGTAATTTATTAAAAATAGCCAATATTCCTTTCACTTTGACTACGTGTTGTATTCTTATTCCCTTATCTGAGAGAATCAGGGATTTTCTGTACACTTTTACTTAAAACTTCAACAAAGATGTTGGTATGTCCGCCACTCTCCAAAATATTTTTATAAAAAAGCAAATTGGTTAACAACTTGGCTGTTTTATGACTGCAATAACGAAAACATTATATATATGATATATATATTATATATGAAAAACAACTTTAAACTCACATTGAGCTGGCTTTCCAATACTGTGATAACAATGCATTTCGGCAAATAGTGGCCCATTGTCATGATATTCCTAATGAGATAAAAATATACAAAAATGAATGAAATACATGGGTAATGAAAAAATAATGAAATCCATTTTTTAATTTATGAGAATAAAATACTTGATTTCAACCCTAGAATTAATATGGCAAGTCAAATAAATTCAAATATATTTATATAATTTTAAAAGGTAATTTAATATTAAATTAACTAAATCAAAGATAGTTCAGGGTTCATACACATTTCCTTAAAAGAAAATCAAGGACTATCAAGGACTAAAAAAACCAAAAAATAAGGACCTCTAAATTGAATAAACTTAACGAATCGTCGCACACATTTTTAAATAAAATGTCTCATTTTTGCAAATTCAACCTATTAGATGATAAATTACATAGAAGATACATTACAAATTTAACACAACAAAACTGCTAAAAATATGAGTTAATAAATTGATGAAAAAAACCCCATGAAACTGGTAATCAAATTAAATATCTTTTAATTCCAAACTTTTTTCATTCAATTTTACATCCAAGGTATTTATTTTAATTTCTTTTTCAGAAATTGTTTTTCTTAGTTCATGCAATTGAATAAATAAATTTATGTCCTTTGACTTTTCAGCCTCACTAGCTAAATCATTGGCTTTCTCATTTGTTTGGTGTATGTACGTTTGCAGGAGCATTTTCTTTTGTTTTAAAAAATCTATTTCCTCCTCTAGAGCTTTTCATTTCAGTCTTTTCTTGGATCTTTCACTTTCTAAATACTGCATGTATTTTGCTCTAGCTGAGGTGGCAGCCGTCATCATTTCTTTAGTAATTTTTAAGTCATAAATAGCCCCAGACAGCTTAATAAATTCATGATTTACATGCTGGGAAATATATGAAGCATCTTTTAAATTTTCTATTTCTAGTGCCTTGTACACCGAAAAACCTCATTGTCCATGTGACTGTATTAATACCATTTTGATAATCTTCCAAACTTTTTCATAATGATTATTGCTAAAATAAGTTTGCAAAAAAGTATCAAGGGAATCACTCTTTGGATTGAAAGAAGTAAATTCAAATGAATTTGGCTTTACAATATTTAACAGAAAATCTGCATAGAGTAACAAAATTTCGTCGCAATCTTTTTCCAAAATACGTTTATTTTGCGACAGCACAATCAATACCTTTTTCATTTTTTCCTGTGCTTTTTCGGGATATCCAACCATTAATCGTGGATCAATGCAAATCGCAGGTCTTACTAGTGCGTAATTCACAGACATTTCTGTATGAAACGTTTTATCGTTGTTATGATGTTTTCCCGACTATCCTGACTGAGTGTGAAAACATCCTTGTCTGCTAATTCCTTATTTTTTTATCTTGTCTTTTATTAGTTGCTCTGCAGCAAATCCTAAATACACTTAAGTTTTATCATTATACAAGTTTGGGTCACTGAAGTTGAATTTGCATGAAGTCTCAGGTTTCTCAATTCTTTCATTCTCTGGTTTCGAAATTTTGAATGCAATCATTAACAAGTTTTAAAACATCACTGGCAAAAAATGGAAGTAAAGGTTTATCACTTTGATACTGTTCTAAAAATGGTAGCAGCACTTTTGACAATCATTCCTATAGACTAATAAAGGCCATCTGTAACTCCTCCCTTATTTCCCAAAGTGTATGCGATGGATATGGATTCGTAGAGCGCGAGCAGTGTCGTCCCCCCACCCCATTCTGCGAGAGCCATGCAGACCGAGATTAGAGCCGCCAAGAAGGAATTAGAAAAACGATAATAGGTGAAATTTTAAATTTTTTAATAATGGCAGAGTAAAAAGTAAGGACTTTTTAAAAAAGGAGCATAAAAATAAGGATTTGTAAGGACTAAATGTAAAAGTAAGGACTTTTAAGGAAGCGTACGAACCCTGTAATTATAATACTTATATGTCAAGAGATTTTTATAAGGATTTTGTAATGGTATTATTTTGAGTAATTGGAAGTAAATTTACATTCCCCCTTCATTTTTTGGGAATTTAAATTATATAAAAAGTGGATTTAATTAATAAATGAAGAGTAAAATAATTAATAAATGAGAAAAAATTGAATATAAATATTTCACAACTCAAACAGCTATTCAAAACAAAATAGTACACAACAGAACAACTATTCAGTTCAGTTAAAACTTTTTGACTGGATAAAAAGATTTACTGATGGGATAAAATAAATTGCAAGCATTTTCATCATTAAAAAATTTGAATTATGAAGGTTCTGTGTAAGAATCAGATGGAAATTTTTAACAAAAGGAAATTTAAAAAAAAACCTAAAAACCTACTCACCACTTTTACAACATAATCAAAATCCTTCTTGCTTGCTTCTGAAGCTATTACAAAATTGCAAACAAAACATCTATTAAATGCATAGAAAATTAAACTGTATACTTCACACTAAGTTATTGACACAAATATACAAAGCAATATTGACTTGTTATTTACCTTGATCGTCATTTTTGTACCAACACATAGTCGGTCAAATACTTATGCACATCTTTATATGACATATAATTAAGGTTTAAAAACTTAAAATGCAGCAAAAGGTAGAGAAATCTGAAATGCAAAAGACTTCTTTAAAAAAAAATCAGGATTTATAGTTTTTTTAAAGGTCATGTTTGAAAAAATAATGAAAATTTAAAAATAAATTTTAGAGAATAAACCCAATAAGGTTTTTTTTTCTTCTTTTTCTAAAATCACTGGGGTTTCTAGCAAGCTTCAAGAAGGGATGTAGGAACTGACCCCATAAAAATTTGCATTGAAATCTTTTCCCCTCTACTCTTTTGAACTTCAAAACCAATTAATATATGCACTATATATGAAAATTTAGAAAATAATTGAAATTTCAAATTTTATTATTAAAACTTGTTATTGGTTAAATATTACATTCTAGATTTAAAATAAATTTTAACAAAAACATCCATTATTTGAAAAAGAAAATTTTTGTCAAGAACAAAAATCATAATACAGTCAAATGTCGCAAATCCGGACCTTTTTCATTCCGGAACTCCCCCCCCCCCCCCCCAAAAAAAAATACAACCTGACTTTTTTATCGATTCAAACCGCAACCCGGGGCCACCAGAAACCGGGCGTAACCATCTGGGCAGGGAAGGGATTTAACCCCCAGAACAACGATGGGCGACGAAGGTATTGCGGGGGGGGGGATTGTAATCCTAATGTTAGAATCTCAAAAGAAAAGCTGAAATTTTTGAACTACTTGAGTACATCAAGTCAATAGAACAAGAAATTGCCGAAGATGACACCTTTGAAGTACTGCATTGCAACGATAAAGCCCCGACAAAGTGTCAGCTCACCGATGCCGAAATATGCAGTACGGTGTTGATGAACTCTCAAACTTCAATATCCGTTAGCGAGGAGAGCGAAGAAGAAACACAAGTGGAAGATAAAATACCAATTGACAGTTTAGTGGAAATGTTGAACACCGCAATAAAAGGACTTGAGCAAAGGGACTTTATTTCGGAGTCAGACATAATGGCGATACATAAAATAAAAGAGAAATTACTTAATCAAAAACCGAACCTAATGAAGCAACTCACTTTAAATGAAATGTTTTGTAAAAATGTTAAAATTAATAAGAAATAATATTAATTATGTTTATAAATCAAAGAAAACAAGTAATAAATAAGTTTATTTAAATTGAATTATGTGTTTTATGATGTTAAATTCACTTCTTAATATTGAAATGATCTAAGATCCGGAATTATCCCAAATTCGGAATTGCTGAAGTCCCGACGATTCCGGATTTATGACGTTCGACTGTATTGCTGAGATAGAACATTTAACCCTTCAGCACATGCACCCATTTTTGGAAGATTAACACCTGCGCAGGGTCATTTTGACCCCAAATTGTTAGACACTTACTCCTTAGTTTATTGGCTATTTGTACAAAAATAAAATATGGTCAAAGTATAAGAATATTTTTTCGTATAAATAACTTGTATTTAAGACACAGATGCGATTTTAATTTAAAAAAAAAAGGAAAGTTGAACCTATCTCCTTTTTTCCATACCCTTTTCTTCTCTGCTGCGCACGCTCGTAGGATGCCTTCGCCATAGCGTTCAATTAATCTGAAACGCTAGCACACACACGGCTCAATTTGACTCTAATCCCCCAGTAAAAAGTGAGAAATTCCATTTCACTGGTTTCTGCTGTTATTATCTTATTCTTCCAGCTCCCCCATGAAGTAACAGGAACAAGTTTTTAGAAATTCCTAGAATTTCTTTACAGAAGAGGAAGGGTGGGGGTCAAAAAGACCCAGTGCGTGTGCCGATGGGTTAATACAATAGTTAGCTTTCTTTGTTAGGAAGGGATTAAAAAAAGAGCACCACAAACTGAAGTATTATTTAATTAGAGGGGCTTCAACTGTTGCCAAGATTGAATGCTGGTGCTATTCTGCTAGTGCAAACTTCATTACAAAGGTTTTTGTTCAGGCCTCAGTAACAGAATTGTACCAAAATGCCCATTTCAATTTCAACTTAGTATACCTGAGCAGTTACTTTGTTTCAGACAAGAAAACCTTTTTCCAACTTCATAATTCTAAGAGAATACTTTTAGAGTAAAAAATAATAATAAAAAAAGACTGGAATAAAAATTAGGGACTTATGGAACAGCTCAATACTAACTGATATTCTTAAACACTCTGAATGTGAATAATAGAACAAGATAACTTCTTTCATAGGAGGGGTAATATTTTCAGTGCCACGAAACATTACAAGGAGAATTAAAAATCCTATTTTGATGAAAATATATTTCCATTATTATATATAATTCCAATAAGACAAAATGAAATTAATGCTGATTTTCTATCCTCGTATATAGGATGTGACCAAACAATAGGGACAGTTACATCATGCATTAAACAAAATTGAACTTAATAAAATTATTCAAATCATATTTTCTATAATAAATTTTTATGTAGACAATAGTAGCAATGATGTGTTTTTGCTAACATTTTTGAAAGGTTTATAAAAATTTAATCATTTTAGCTTAAGCTGATTAATAAGACACCAAATGAAATTATTAGAAACTAGCTAATATACCAGGCCTTGCTTGGGATTAAATTAATTTCATGTCTAATATTTTTTTAAAAATGATACATACAGACGATACACCCGGCGTTGCTCAAGATTGAAATACTTTTGTATAAAATATTATAATACACAAGAAAGGTTTTAATGGACTTTTTCGAACGATAAATTACTTGTTGATTAATAAAAAACATGAAAATAAACCGAATCAAAAGTTTTTCCTGGTATAAATTTAGGGTGGCTACAGAAACTGTGAAAAAAATTTCCCTGACTTTTCCCTGACTAAACTTACAACATTTCCCTGACTTACGGCAATTAATTATATTAGTTTCCTGGCTTTCTCCCTACTCAGAATCAATGTATATGTGCAATATACATTATTAAAAACACTTTTACCAGTTATTTAATATGAAATAAATATATATTTTTATGAAATTTAATTTTAAAAAAAAGGAATGAACATCCTAAGAAAATATATTAAAACAGTATATCACATTTCTTATATGAAAAAAATTGGAAATGTTAACAAAATACTTTGCTTCTAAAACTGAATAAGAATTCTAAGAAACAATAAAACTACTCTTTGCAACACAAGTTAAATTATGTTAACAGTAAAGGTTATTATGATCTTTGCTCAAAACTTCAAAACAGTTCAATAACTAATTAGTGCTCTTTGTATGAGTACCGGGATAACATGTTGCAGCATAAATATAAAAATAGTATAATTATACATTCCTAATAATATATATTTTAGCAAAGATTTAAACAAGAGAAACTGCCAAAATATTACTACAAATCTTTATTCTTTAACAAAGCATAAGAAATTAATTGCTCTAATCAAAAACTTAATACTTTTATAAATGAATATAAGTTTTTTTAATTCCATTTATTATTACAAATAATGCTAGACATAAGATACTAATTTATAGATAATAACTCAAGTAACAAATAACTATTGCTTGCCTATTACACTTAAAATGCAAAAAATTACAAATAATAATCAATTATTAATTTCAAAATTGAAATATGAATTATTAAAATACTAATAAAAAACACTTGGTTTAAAACAATCAGTCCTGCTTTAAGAGAATTAAAAAGTTTTAAAGCTTCTTTTGCAAAAGTTTGAGGCTTGCAATTTCTTCCTCAACTCTTAAACTATCTTTTTGAGCTGCCTCAAGAATTTTTAATTTTTTGGCTTTTAATTCTTTAAGCTGGTTCTCTGCTTCCCTTTTTCTTTTGAAATTTTCTCTTAATTCCTTTTCTTCCTTTCGTTTCTTCTCTTTATACTCTTCATAATTGCCTCGTGAATTCCTCACACTTAAAATCAATTGTTTTGACACTTCAAAATTATTTATTCCACCATTTGCTTGAATGCTGTCATAAACAATTCTTCTTGCAATGAGTGTTTGCTCTTTCATATTCTCCCATAGACACTCTTTATTGATCGAAAATCCTCTCTCAACATTACTGTTGCCATGGGAAAGTATCATTATCATCTTCAACAATGATATAGCATCATTGCAAGGTTTTGGGTAAGTTGAGAGCAGGTCGAACCAAAATTTATCAACTCTCTCTGTTCTTTTGTACATCTTTAATTTTGACACATTTTTTGATTCGGCACATAATTCTTTTAGTTGGTTTTTTGCTTTATCTGCAGAAATTGGAGTCATCCAATTGTTCTCACATAAGATGAGCAGCAATTTTGTCAGTCTTTGATCAAACAATGTTTCACTCAAAGTTACCATTGGGTTGAAACAAGAAACTGATCTTGTCAGAATGTAGATCAGCGGGGATCGCTCTAGTAATTTTCTAACACATCCAATTAGAAATTTTCGCGCATCTTTAAAAAACGTGTTTAGCTGTCCTTCAGATGCTTTGGCTTTCTTAATATGACACAAAGCGGAAATCCCTACATCAATTTTTTGGGATGGAAGAAAACTCGCTACATTCTCAAAGTCCACATTCAAAATATTCCCCTCTTTTAATGCATCTCTTAATACAAACCTTTTCAAGAGTCGCGATACCAGATTCGTTAGATCTTCAAAAAGAAATGGGATGAGGGCCACATCAGTTGGATATTCAGTTAAGAAACTTTCAAATTCATTTGCAATTGACTGAAAAAATGCCAATTTTGCTGTTAAAAGGGGGTCACTAATATGTTCTTTAATAGTGGCATAGCTCTTTCTAGTAGGAGCGTTTTTATCTTTTTCCACCTGTTCAATAAAAACTTGTATATGCGGGAGGATGTTCAAACATCATTCAGCCACCTATGAATTTTCCAACCATCTGATGGCACAAAATTTTTTGGGAAATTCTTTTGAGTTAGTGTATAACGTATAGAGAGCTCTTCTGGCTAGAGAATTTTTAAATACATAATATAGAGCTCTCATGAAATCAAAGATTTTCCAGTTGGTGCATTTTGCTCCAGTTTTGAAAGCCAGATTCACAGAATGCAATCCGCAAGAGCCCATGTTGAGGATTTCTGGATCTTCAGGACCTTCTTTAATGCATGATGTCAGTTCTTTAAAGAATTTGAAGTTAGCATTGGGGCCGTCCATTGATACATGGAAAAGTTTTTTCAAGTTCAAAGGTTTAGTTGCTTCTTTAAATGCCGCAAGTAAATCTTCAGAGCAGCTACGACCAAGAAAAGCCGAATTCAGATATCGTGTTTTAACTTCGTTAGTAGCCAAACACCAAAATCTGACATTCAAGTCCATTTGTTGCATTTGAGAAATTGTATTCAGGGATTCGTCAAATCCAATCACAAGGTGCTCACATAAAAGCAATTCTTTCATAAAATTTTCTTTAAAGGAAGGAGCTATCCCAAATATTAGGAAATACGCCATTTTATCCCTTCCTAACTGGATACCTTTTGCGATTTCGCTATCCTTGAACATTTGAGAAAATAATTTTGCGTCTTTCGCAGCTGATCTTAATGATCGGTGTGTGGCAATTGCCTGCAGGCACCATAAAATTTCTGACTTACAAATATTTTCTTTTAAAAGATATTTTTTAATTCCTGAAGAAGGAACAACTGCAGGACTGGATGGTGGAATATGATTATCCTGTATTCGTCCAGATTCTGGTACAATGCTTGTATTTGGATTAGCAGCATGCTGACTTGGAAAAAAAGTTTAGAACATTTGGAAGCACTTCCTTCCTTCCCTTTATGCCCAATGGTACCTT
This sequence comes from Araneus ventricosus, assembly GCA_013235015.1. NCBI lineage: Eukaryota > Metazoa > Arthropoda > Arachnida > Araneae > Araneidae > Araneus > Araneus ventricosus. The sequence goes on from BGPR01000320.1 coordinate 235,269, forward strand.
GATGGCTGGCGATAGCTCTCCGCACCATATTGCTTAAATTAAGCTTTTTGTTGCACAAAGAACAATAAGCTGAATATCTATCATTAGGCACTTCTTGCACCCAACTGAAATCTTTTATCCACATACTGTTGAAGGAACACTTCTTTGCCATCTTTCATTACAGGATAATTCACCTGTATAAATACCATACAAAACGAAAGCGAATGTAAAAGATTCTTTTTCGTATTCGCTTTCGTTCTCTGCTGCCTGAACGAAATGGCGATGCCGAGAAATTGAAATATGCGCTCGATAGAAAAAATTAAAAAAAAAATCTGAATAGTCAGAATTAAATCTGGAAGCAAAATTTAATTGGAGGAAACTGATTTAACCTCGAGTGACGCTTGAGCCTTGAATCCAAAGGTAGCATATATCTTGAAATACGTTACTCATAACCAGGGTTGTTGATTTTTTTCAAAAAAATCAATTTATTTGATTTAAATCGGATTTTTTTGATTTAAATCAAGATTTTTTTTTATTTTAATGATTTTTTTAAAACTACATATATATATTTAACATTTGTATATTAGACAATGAGCCCTACAGTCATAGAATTATATATATATATATATATATAACAACAAACCAGTCATTAAGCTGTACTTTCTTTAAAAAAAAATAAATTTAAAAAATTGAGTTCAAAAGTGTAACAACTATTTAAAAAATATTTGTGAACTAAAATATAAAAATAATATACTTTTGAAATATAAGACAATTTCATTAAGGAAAAAAGAAACAATATAATAAAAATTGTCATTTCTTGATTATAGATATATTATTGTATGTTAGAATACTGGAGAATTTTACACTCAGCTGTTCATTTGTTTCATTACAAACACAAGTTTTGAAGCTTTCTCTAATCCTAATCTGTTTCACCCAAAACATTAAGTAAAAAATTTTCTAGATAAAATTTTTAAATTCAGGCTTCGAGTCACCATCAGGAATACCTCTGTGCTAAACTTCATGACTGTAAGTGTGATAGATTCGTCTGGACATCGCACACATGCTCACAAACATTGCCTTTTATAAGTATAGATCATAGTTTAAATTGCACTATGTAGATGTTTGTATTTCTTTTGGAACATTTATATGCATTACTTAATTATCCTACATTTGAACATTACTGCAATATAAAAACTTTGTTGCCCCCAACACTATTTAGTTTTCTCCAATATTAAAATGAAACTCACTGCATTTTACTATGTTCTTTCTTTGTGAACATGATCCTTTCACAATATTTATTTTACTTTATAAAAAAAGGAGAATCTCATACTTTGCATTTTATTGTGTTGCTCATTAGAGATTTATTTAACCCTTTGCAGCAAAGTTAGTGGCACACTTAATTTCACTCGCTTCTCAACCGTTAAATTCAACTATAAATGGAAAATAATAGGTTTAGGATAGGGATAATAGTACTCCTTTTAGAATGTATATAGCAGTCTTATGAAATTTTGTTTCGGAACAGGAATTATTAGAGATAAAGTTTGGGAAAATTCCTTGACTCGGAGATAAGAAATTTTTCAGTTCTGGACGTTTAACAATTTTAGCAAAGTAACTCGAAAATTTTGCTCCAATATTCTTGAAGTTTTAATTTATAATTTTCTGTAAGATTCAACAATAATTTTTGAGTGTGTCAAGGTGGCTGTATCTAAGGGGGTTCTCATGAGGGGGATGACCCAAAAGGGGGACAACCCCCCTCTCTCGAAATGAAGCAAGTTTTTTTAAAAACTTTTTTTTGTAGATTCTATGTCTGGACAATAAACTAAACCCATTCATGATGTTTTCTCATCATATTTTCAAAAAATTATTGCCTTGCACCGCAAAGGGTTAAAATCTAATTTGCTTGTGTTCTCAAAAATAAAGATATGGAAAGTACTCTAGTTACATCATTTCAATGAAATATTTTTTTATGTTCTATATATTCTTTCTTTAAATACAATTTAAAAATACTTTAAAATCACTATTTAAAGATACATGGACAGTTTTATATCATTAAAGCAGTTTAACTTGATAGTTAAAATACAGTGATTTAAATCAGTGATTTTTTTTTAAAAAATCAGTTGATTTAAATCAACTGATTTAAATCACCGCAACCCTGCTCATAACGTTCCAAAAGTAATAAACATTGATAAGAGATGAGCGAATGAAAAGTAATAAATAAAAAGAGAGTGAAACCCGATCTTTCCAAAAGTTTCGTTAGGGTTACTGTTATCCACATTCATCAGCTTATCGCTCTTATCGTAATGAAATTCCACAAAGTCGCCATACTCTTGAAAGAAAGCTGTCCTGGGTTGCTGTTGCTATGATCGTTTAGGCGACATTAAGGCTTCGGATATAGAGAAATGATAGTGCGAAATCGCTGATCGCGCGCATGCTTGGCGCGAAATGCCCTCGTCGGCAATTTTCCCTGATTTTTAGATATTTTTACGATTTTTCCAGATCGATAAAATTCCCTGATTTCCCGGTTCTGTCGCCACCCTGAAATTGTGAATTATCTGCTTTTAAATTTTTCTTTGAGTGTTTTCCAGAATTTTTTTAATGTTTTTTGGCAACAATTCTTCGTATGTGCATTTTTGTTCACCAACATTAAAAAAATATTGCTACAACTTGCGTATAAAATTAATTTTGAAAAATTTATTAAAATGAGAGGGAAACAAATTGTACAGAAATGAAATTAGTGTCACTGAAAAGCTAATTATTAAAAAAAATATGGTGTAAAATCATTTTTGGTTAGATAACATTTTCAGAAGATATATTCGGTAATACGCCAAAATCTTGTTAAATTTTTAATTAACTTTTAGACTTTGAATAGTTGACAGTGACCTTTATCTTGTTTTTAAGACTTCATGTGCATAAAAATATGCACAGTAAACATTCAAAACCACAGCCTCCAAACTACAGAGGTTAAGGCTACAACGACTTACATTAATCCAATGTTTGCTTCTAAACGACATTTCTGGAGCGCGCTGTTGTTGAACATCTTGTTTCATCTTCTTGCAAAAGCTTTACTATCTTTGCCTTTGTTGGAATTTGAGAGATTACTCCGAATCTCGTAATACTCAGTTATATATTTTCAATTAAAATATTACTTATTTATTTATTTCATAGGAAACGCAGGTAAAGATGATAGGCGATATTAACTGCAGCGATTTTTTAATCTAATTAAATAAGCTTTAGAATTCTTTAAGAACCAATGAAAACATTGCCAAGCAACTGGGTATCATTAAATTTGCTTTATTTCAAAATTGTCTGTTAATTAAAAATTAACTGAAACCGTTTTTAAGCTGTAAGTTCGGAGCAAATTATTCCCCAATAATTATTTTTATACCATCTTAAAAGTTCAAAATTTTACCTTTTTAATGATATCAATTTTATATCTGACATTTTTCCTTCAATTTTTAGTAATTTTTCAAAATTTAATAAAAAGTTGACTTAATTAACTTTTGCACTTTGAAAAGTTGACAGTAATCATCCCCTTGTCTTAATAAGTGTGCAAAGTTTGGTTGAAATCAGTGCTGTGGTTTAGGAGGAGATATGGAACATACAAACGTACATATCCACAATGACTTATTTATATTATAAGATAATCATGTCTAAAAGATAAATCCCATATATTACTAAAATTTTATTATTTTATTTTAGCATCACATTAAGCACAGAATCTAATACTAGTATAAATTACATACCGAAGTAAACTGTCCCAAATCCTCCAGATCCTATTTTTGGACCAATTTTCCAGGATTTTTTAAATGTATCTGTAACTTCAGTGCCTTCAGGAATGGGCTCTGGTAGCTTGTGGCCTTTAGCTGCTGCAGGTGCTTTGCGACGAGGTTTAGCTGAATGACAATTCAAAATTGTATTTCAAATAATTTATCAACAAGTTTTTTTTCTAATATTCATAACATAATGGCCAATACTTGGATTTTAAGATGTAACATACAAATTTTTAAGAGAAATATAATTTAGTACGCAAAAAAAAAAAAAAAGATAATTCATTATCAAAACTTTCATTCAGCATCACAGGTACTTATTCAGAACAAATCTATTTTACGAAAAAAATCATGCCAATTAAATTATTTCTTTAATAACTATATTTATAAGGAAAAAATTACTATTTATTCCCATTGAAACTGCTGAAATTTTCATGGGAGCAATTAGTTATTTCTCAACCTGCTTCAGGAAACCAGGTTAAATATATTACTTATTTAAAGTAAGATTCAATACACTGCACAGCTTTTGCGAATGATTTCAGTACAATGGTACAGATACCTTCAAAATAAATTAATATAAACTCAACAGCTCTATTTGACATTGCTTCTCATCAAATGATGGAACAATGAGAATATGTAATCTTCAGTTTTAAAATACAGAAATATGTTTTAAATTAGCAATTTAAGATAGTACAATGCTTAGCTGAGAAGTTAAAAAATATTCATGAAAATTTTCTAAAATGATGAATCTTCTTGATCTGTTTATAAGCAGTTAAATCAATCCTCCTATTTAAACATTCATCAAATCCAATTTGCTCCTCTGTCAAGCATTACCCTATGTTCAAATTAGTTTTAACACTTGTACTGAAAATATAGTATTCTGTATCTTTTTACCAATTCTTTTTGTTTGTTTGTCTTTATAAGTGATTAATTATTAGAACATTTGGTACTTACGTATTAACGCCACCGCAGCTACAGATTTGATGGTTTTTAAGTGCCGCCAATCTGTAGCTGCGGTGGCGTTAATACGCGAGTACCAAACATTTGACTCAGATTAAAATTGAAAAAAAGTTTTACAAATAATTCTTAGATTAGGTTTATATATACTCAGAAAGAGAGATACAAAGTAGCTATACCAACCAATTTTATATAAGCCTCCAAGATACACAAATAAAAACATTGAATTTAGTATTCTACTTCTACTATTAGCATTAAAACAACTGAAAAGGGGGGAAAAAAAAAAGACACCTTTAAATAGCGCTGAAAAATTGAAGATTTGCATTGATAATTTATCAGTGCAGATCTTCAATTTTTAAGGATATAGGCTAATCCATCGAATTTTTATGGATGGATTCAATGGATATTTGAGATATCAGAAACAAACATAACAGAAAATTTTAAATTTATTTCAACTCTTTAACTGTTTTGGGAATGAGTTGCTATATTGATTCAACAGAGTCCATAAAATACCAGAGATGTTTATTTCTTTCAAGTAATGTTTGTACAGGACTTCACTGAATAACAATTTTAGTTTAGGATAGATGCTCCAGTTTTGGCCACATTAAGAGAAAATTTGAATTTCCAATATGGATGACTGGCTAAAGCTTCTTGAGTCTTCTTTAGTAAATTTTATTGCCTTTCTGTTAATTATAAAATTTTTCTCTGGAAAAATTTATATTTTGAGTTATGAATTTTGAAATAATTTATCCCAACTTGTACCAGTTTTGGACAATGTGCCAATTTTAGCCACATTAATATACTATATAAGAGGCCTTTTAATAAATATTAAGCAAAAATAAAGCATGGCTCGACTTAAGAACACAGCGAGGACACCAAAGTTGTTTTTTGGAGATTTCTCGCCAAATCTGGTATTCATGGCACAAAGATGCCATGTTTGGTGAGAGACCACACTGTGTTCTCTGTGTCTTACCAAAACTTAAAATAAAATATACAGTGCTTAATTTTAGCAGCAAGTTTGAATTAAAGGGAAAAGAATGCAGAAAACAAACATTTAATTTGGATGGTAATATAGATTTTGTGTCAACTTGCATCATTTTTTTAAAGGGAAGGAAGGGGGAAAGGGTTGAATTTATATGCAAATACTTAAAGCATGCCTTAAGGAAATAAAAAAAAGGAAGTGTCATCAGTATTATACACGTTTGGGATTATCTAAAAACACTCGTTTCTTCACCTAAGGAGCCCTTCAACTTCTTAAACCAATTTCTCCTTTTGTCCTCTGTGATATTTGCCTGTGCTTTATTAAAAAATCCTGTCTTACAACTGATTCTAGGATGCCATTTCATAAAAGGATTACCTATAACACTTTCTTCCTGGCCTTCCATTTTGAAATTGACATGCTATTTTACTGGCCAGGACTATCTTTTGAATAGATTAAGAAGTTGATCTTTGGTAATTGAAAATCATATTCTAACAATTCTAAAATCTATTCTTCCAACTGATTTTTTTTAACATCAATTCCTAAAACTGCACGAGAACTACCATGACCACCATACTTGGAAAATGATGCACTCCTCCCTGTAATCTTGTGACACAAGATGGAATGAGACATTGCATAAACTTTACTGCTGGTTTTCCATTTTGAATGTCTTTAATTGCATCTCAAACTTTAATTGGAAAGTAGCAAAATCTCTTTTTGATGGAAATATCACATGCTTTCTTATATTTAAATAGGAATTGCCTCGTAAAATCTGAACAAAACTAAATTAATTACTTTTATTTTATCCTGATATTTTAAAAATTATTTTATGACTAGAAACAGAATGAACCATGTGGCCAAAAGTGGTATAATAGTAAATTTAGAGTAGCAGTTTTGGCCACCATCCACTAAATGTTAAAAATAATTAGTTTAGATATAAAATTAAGAAAAAAAAGAAAGCTTTACCTCATAAACCCTAAAGGTAATTAATTTTAGAATAAACAGTTATTTCTGAGAGTCTTACAATGATAATTGCAAAATCTTGCTCCTTAAAAACCTTAACACTTGTGAGTACATGATACATGCATTTAATTTTCTTACAAGTCACATGTTAAGGAAAAATGAACTAATCATATTGTCAATGCTAAAGAAGAATTTGTTTAAGATGTAGAAATGCACCTTATTGGTTAATATCAAATCAATAGCTAATTTCTGGACAAATAAATGCATTGTGGCCAAAACTGGTACGGTTGCCAAAAGTGGAGCATCTACCCTATATAAATTTAAAAATAAGATGATTTGATACATGACCAAACTATAGTAAGAAATTATTTAATTTTAGCCATGCCCTTATGAATGAGATCAACCACATATGGAAGATTTTAAGCATATTCCTACTGTCCGAACAAAGAGAACTCAAATAAGAGATTTCATCCTACCTCACTGTTCCAATGGAAAGTCTTATGGCTTCAAGATGCAAGTTCTGTTTTCATAACGGTCCCTTCTAGGGGCACACCATTATTTTTCAAAAATTATAAACAGTTCATGCGAAAAAGTACACGAAAATTACGGCCTAGTTTATTTTGAGTTCACATACGATTGCTTTTTCATGCAATCATTAACATTAGCTAAGTACAAATCTTAATAAAATGAAAATTATGCAAGAAAAAAATATGATATACCTAGTCACGCATTAGATAAATCATGCGAAGACGGAAAAGTTCATTGAAAGCTAAATACGATAAACAGGTACAGAATTCAACATAGCTTAATTGCATGTAGGTACATATTAAGATAGTATTTACCGAAGATAACTTTCACATAATAGTTGCGACTAAAGATGCAGTAGACATATGATTCATTAAACGAAAACATAAACAGATAGCAATCTGAAGAATTATTATACAGAAAATCATTTTTTCTACGCTGCTTGCACTTTTTTTGACAGTTTAGGGCTCCTGACTTTTCATGAAATTAAGTATGTGTATCAAAATGAAAGTTAAAGATTAAATTTAGCAATAAAAAAAATAAACATTATTTTGAAATTTAAGAGTACTTACGAGGCATAATTTCTTCTGTAACAATTTCTTGAAATAAAAAAAAAAAAACCAAATGTACTATTATCACTTTTTCTGAAATACAGTAAGATATACGACCAAAAACTATCCCAGAATGACCGCACTAAAAATCAAATCCGAATGCCATTCGATGAAACTAAATATTGGTTCAGTTTCAATATTATATTTTAACAACTGTAACTTTCGCCTTTCCAGTTTGTTATTTAATTCTTTAAAACTAAGGGATAACTTTCGGAACATCGTTTAATACATAGAATCTTCAAATTTCCTTATATTTTATTTTCCTGTAATCGCTGGACTGTTTCCATTTGCTCTCTAAAAGAAATTGAAACTAGGTGGCGCTGGAGAGGTGAATATTGAAATTTCAAAACAGCTGATGAGGTAGTATTTACTGGAACATTGCGCATGTCTGCATGAACAGTGTAGGGGAAGGTTGCTATCTCGGTTTTGGTTCTGAATTTATTTTTATTTATTTATGATTTTTTTTTGTTAAGCAGTTACTGCAATTAAGGTCAACTGCCATGTACCAGGAATTTTGATAGAGGATCTCTAATGTGCACTCTTAGTAACTGGAAAGACAAGATGCTTTCAGAAATAATTTCTATCGTTTTTAGAGATAACAGCAGAAATATTCTCTGAGGGAGGGGGGGGGGGGGCCGAACACCGACACTAAAAATATTTTAAGTGCAATATTGTTTCCTTTGGGACATATTTAATAATATTATTCATTTATGCATATTTTAGAGATGATACTGTTGTCTAATTCAAAAATATAAGTATTTTCAACCACACTATAAAAATTTTGCACTTTGATAACAACAGTTCCAAGCATTAATCTATACTTCAAATAAAACTATTGAAGAATACTTGACAGTAACATACGAAATATTGTATTTTGGAATATAAACCATAGAAAGTGGACAATGAACTAGTATTGTCAACACAGTACAGCAAAATTCTTCGAAAAAATTTGAAAATCGTACTATATTCGGTCGATTCATGGTTAAATTTCATTAAAATTATATATCTGATCCTAATAAATAATAGGGTGTTTTTAAGAAACTTAAAAATTACACTGATTGGGGGGGGGGTAAGTAGAAGGGGGGTTCTTTTTTTAAATCAATTCTCCCCTAAAAATTCATCTGATCCCTGACTTAAGAAAATGTGGAGATATAGGTAGCAGTGACGAAACAAAGGGGAGGGGGGCAACCGAGGCAGTTGCCCCGGGTGCCAGCCCAGGGGAGATGAAAAATTTAGGAGAAAAATAAAAAAAGCATAAATAATAATAATAATAAATGTTTTATTTTTTAATTTTCTGTTTAAATTCTAGCCCGGCATCGAAACCAGTTGTAATGCTATTAAATAATTACGTAAAATTCAGATATGTCTGTTGATAAAACCCAAGCAATGCCGGCGCAACGAGACGCAGGGCGCTGAGGGGTGTGACTGATGTATTCTCGTAGGAATGTGGGAACGCATCTCACTACAGCTTCCTTCCGCTTATGCGCCTGTCCGGACTCCGGAAATGGGTTCATATTACACCCTCTATCCAGGGGCGGTTTTTCACACAGGTGTTAGAGGCGCTGGCCTCGTCCCTCTAGAATCTAGGGGGCCTCAAAATCTATTCGACGACATCGTAGTGCTAAGCCAACGGTGAATTTGCGACATTGGGTAGGGGGAGGAGGAGGCCTCAAAACCTATTCGACGTACATCGTAGTGTTAAGCCAACGGTGAATTTGCGACAATGGGTAGGGGGAGGCCTCAAAACCTATTCGACGTACATCGTAGTGTAGGGGGAGGTAATGTTACGCCTGTGGCCTCATATTGACAAAATCCGCTACTGCCTCTATCACCCCTTTACTGAGTAAAATCGTCCAAATGGGGCAGTCTTCGGGTATTGAAACGGACGGTAGGAGACAATTCCGTAACGTAACGTAGCCTCACTCTGCTACTCAACGAAAGATGTCCAAAAAATTGTCTTGCGCTGAAAACCGTAAGAAAGCTAAAGAGAGATAAAAACAAAGTCATCTGTCCTCCTCATTTTTGTCATCGTAGCTAAAAGAAAATATTAATGAAGGTAAGTGGCATTAATCTGCTCGTTTTCTTTGTTAAGTATCAGTTTTTCAAAACTGTCACTGGAAAAGTGGTAGTCCTTTCGAATTTTGTCTACATTAGGCACACATTAAAGCAGTGGTTCTCAAAAGGTGCGCCCTAGAAGATCTTTGGGTGAGCCCTGTGGTATTCCAGAGAAATATATGTCCAGATATAAAAATAAATATATTTACTATATTTTTAACAGTTTTCCAGTTCAAAGACAGTTTTCATTGCAAACAGCTAACCTTTCTGATTGCTTTTTCTCCTTCTGATTAAACGCAAGGAATTGTCTCTTGAGACCTTTTTGGTTTTCCATAAGAGAAGAATATGTATCAATATCTTAAAAACTTTAAACTTTTTACTGCAATTTTCAACATCATATTTATCTGAATTAGTATTTTTTCCCCCTCACCACCACTTTGTGTAAAAAGAGAGGAAATCTTCAATGTATTGATGAGGAAAAGTGTGTGCCTTCCAAATATATGTCCAAGCATCGAATAAATCGCTAGGACACATCAGGCTGGTGTTTCTCACAAACACAAGAATGAATAAACTTAAGGTGTTTTCCTTTTAATCTTTTTTCATCGATTTATTTTTTTGTTATATTGGACTTAATTATTATAGCAGATTTCTCTGAAATTTGTATATAGTGCGCATATGATTATTTGTAGGTTTTTAAATGCGCCCCGATTTAAAAAAGTTTGAGAACTACTGCATTAAAGATACATTTACTATTGATAACATTTCATACACTTATCGTTTCTACAATGTATTTGATTCTAATATTACATTTAAATTTGTGTTTCATGCTACAAATAAAATTTCGATATAAACGCTTAACTCATCCACTTATTTAATTTTTCTTCTACCTGTTCTGGTAGTGTTTGTATCTATCGTAATGCCCCATATATAAACGTTAATTTTAATAATACTGTACTTAAGACCTTTGTATCCAATCAAACAATTTCTTAGAGACAATATTTTAGGTTTATTATGTTTTAGGACTGATTTTGTTTGCATTTTATTTCAGTTGAGAGCAACACTGAAACCGCTGATGAATCCGCCGCAAGTTCATCTGCTTCAGAAGAACCTTCAGTACCAGGGACTACAGAGGAACTCGTGAGCTGTGAAACCCCTGTATAAACTGCAGTGAGGGTGAGTCAGTATTATTTGATTTAAACGATCCAGGGTCATGGCCAGACAACTTAACTGATAGCAAAGGTGTTTTATAGTATCAAAACTGATGAAAACTAATAAATGAGCCTGACCTAAGTAATACTTACAGAGATGGTAGAAAACTATCAAAGGACTGGTTTCACAAAGTTTTACCAAACGGTGAAAAAATTAATCAGTTGTAGTTAATGTTAGGAAAATCTATGAACTCACTGTATTGTTTACCACGCAAATTATTTACTCATACTCAGTCAGAATCGAAATCATCCTTGGTTCGGAGAGAAGGTTTTACTTACTGGAAAAAAGTTGGAGAAGGATTATCAGAACATGAAAATTCGTTAAACCACAAGAACTGCTTTTGTTCCGGGAAAAATCTAGAAGCATCATTGGGAAAAAGAGGAATAGACAAAGATCTGCAGGATGAAATCGAAAAAGAGGAGAGTCACTGGAAGGCCGTTCTACATTCGATTGTCGATATAATATTACATTTGGCCAAGCAAGGAAGTCCTCTTCGAGGATCAAACGAAACACTGGATTTTTCAGATACAAGATGTGGTAAATTTTTGAACAGTTACAATAAATAAAATTAAACAGATTATTAAAAATTTTTTTATGAATTAATTATAGATTAATTAAACCCTTTATATTATACAGAGTGGCGCATATGCAGCATATTCTAATAAATACAAGAAGCAAAGAACAGATAATTACAAATGTTAAACAATAAATGTTAAAAGGCAATAGAAAATTAAAAAATTAAAAAAACATTAAAAAAGAAAAACCAGAAAAATATGAAACAAAAGAAGAAATCAATGATGATAACAATACACCTTTTTGCGCGCCAAACGCAGCAGCAGCCAGTGTTTGCATCATACATTTTTACTACAACTAACCAACCCATCACTACAATTGTAAATGAAGTCCTTGAAGAAGCAAAACAATCTTGTCTTCATCCGTCTTTTAAGGAGGCAAGGAAGAGAAAGAAAGAAAGATTTTTTGACGAAAAATGCGAAGATGAAAGCTCTGAAATTTCTCAACATAAAAAAAAATTCAAACTTGCCTTACTGAAAGTGAATGATAGAATAGAAGCTGAGTTAGAGACGATTCCAATCAATGCAAAAGGTGAATGAAATTTTTGGATTCTTGTCTCCCAAACAACTGAAGAATCTTGATAACAAAACTTTAAGAGAGAAGGCTACTACTTTGGCAAATTTGTACCGAGACGATCTGGACAAGGATGAACTATCTGTTGAAATAGAGAGTTTTAAGTATTCTGTGATAGGTAGCGACAGTTTAGCTGGAAATGAATAAAAAAAAAAGAGTAAGCTAAATTCTACTGCCCCTTGAATTTTTAAATTTTTGATATACAACTGGTCTTCATGAAAACTATTCAAGTTTGACCACGGCCCTAAGAATCTACTTGACTCTACCAGTTTCTGTTGCATCGAATGAGAGAAGTTTTAGCAAACTTAAAATCATAAAAAACTATTTAAGAAACTTAACCAAGCAAGACAGCCTTTCCAATCTTGCAGTGATTTATATTGAACATGAGAAGGCGTCAAAGTATCATATGAAACAAAAATATCAGATTGATACAGTTCCGGGTTGGGGTAGAGATATTATGATGAAGTGTATGTGGCCTTGGTTTTGAAATCATGACGGTTGGGGGTGGAAAGGAGAGAAACAAATCGAAAGGCGGGATTCCCGAGCTGGGATTGGTATGTGTGGGATTGATATGTAATGCATTAATTTTGTGGAAAAGATACGGTAGGATTTCAGCATCATACACCAGTGTAGGAACATCTCGATCGAGAATTATCCCCGGAGTGGGTATTGAGTAAGTACTTCCTTATTAAAGAACGATTAAAATAGAGGCGAGAAGAGAGGTACAATTTTCTGTATTAAAAAAAATAGTCAGAAAACATTTTTGCATGATTGTGACATCCGTTCCATGACAACTCATTTTTCGGTAGTGGTACTGATTTTAAATGTCAAAAAACAAGATTATCTTTTGACAAAGTAGAAAAAATAGTTTTTTTAAAACTATAATTATTGAATTATTTTCATCTCTCTCTTCAACTCTTTTGTTGTTCTACCTTGTATGTTCTCAATATTACACTTTTGTTAATATACCTGCTTCCCTCTTTTCTTAATTAAAGAGAAATTTCATGTTTTTTTGTTTTAAGTTGTTCATATGAAACTCTATATATTAAAAGACGTTTAGCTTTAAAAACTATTATCTCCTTCTCTTCCAAAATTGGTCGTTACCTTAGCTTTAGTTGCTAATTTTAATTTTGTACATTATTTCTTAAAGCATTTTTAAAAAGTAAAGACTTTTCTAAAACTTAAAAGATTGACAACAACAATTCCATTTTCATTTTGTTTGAAAGTATTTCATCGTATATTTATATATTAAAATATAAATATTTTCTGTTTAATTAAATTTTTTAAATCGTTATATTCTGAAAATTCTATTCATGTTCAGCATTTAATTTTTACGTTCAATTTATTTTACTAATAATAACTCTGTTATTTGAGTTACTTATTTGTTTCGAATAAAGAAATGCTTAAAGCAAAATAAATTTATTTAATCATTGAAAATCCCATCAATCTTATATACTTAATAAACATTGCAAGAAAGGGTAAAAAAATGCGTTAGAAATAATTTTATTCCATGTAATTATAAGAAATAATATATATAGGTAGTTTTAAAAAGATACACACATAACCCATGCTAGTATCGCCAAGGCAGAAATCTCTTATCAATACCCGATTTCCGACTACCCAGTTCTGTACCGACAGGAAGGGATCGGTTATAGGCTGTATCAGATACAAAAGTATCAAGTACCAGCATCAACTTGTACCTGCTACAGCAAAGCCTGGTATCAACCCAACTCTAGTTTGCAGCAAAGTTGCAGTAATCTTGCTCTGCAAATCTACAACAAATTTGACACGGCAAGAGTGCAAGCTTGAAACAAGTTACCACAAACGAGTGAGTCATCGCGCGTCAAATTTGTCACAGGCTTGCCGCGTCAAACTCATTGCAAACACAGAGTACGAAAGCAACCTCGGATTCGAGCCCGAGACATCTCGTTTCCCAAACCTGTCGTCCTAACCATTCAGCCAGCTAGACTCCGAGAGGAAGAGATGGATTGCGCTAATAGATCGCGTATACGATTTATTTTAAACTGTTTTCTTGATTTCATTAATATTTTAAATTTTGTGTTGAGAATACGATTTGCAGTCAAAGAGAGAGCGATTTTCGCGAATAACTGCGTTTTGCTGGTAGAATAAATTATGAAATTAGGGTTCAAAAGTAATTACTTTTAAAATGGGACAAAATGTAAATTATTATTTTTCAACAAACATTGAATGTTTTTTAGGTTTAATTTTGTCTATGAACGTTAAAATTTCATCATTAAGAAAAAGACGATATAGTTTTCTTTAAAGTGAGAGTTCCATATTTAGTAAAAAGATGGAGAATTTTTTCAAATTTTTGTTAATAAAAAAGTTAGTTTTTTTTTTACAAATTAAAATTGATTTATTGAATTAATGAAAAAGGAGATGCTATTAAAAATCGGATTTGTATTAAAACAGAGACAAAGATCATCTGTAAGTGTGTTATCATCTTTGCAGAAAGCTTGTTTTGCAATCGTGGTGTGAAGCTTGTCATAACAACTTCACAGCAAACTTGTTTTACAAGTGGGTTGGTCAATTATGCTCTGTTACTTTGGAAAAAAGAATATGGAGGCCTTTCTAGGAGGGTGCCATTTTTTTTCTCTTGACTGAATTGGATCGGCAATTTTTCTAGTCCATCTCCTTATGGCATTTTTTTTCTTTTTTAAGCAGATTGAAACGAAGGCAGTTTTTTGTGTGATATTTGAGATTTGATTTTGTTAACCCGGCACAGGCCAAGAACCCCGTTCTGGAGCATACGCCGGAGAACATACCTTCATCTTTCCTTCCTCCCTTTGTTACTTTGCAGGAAGTTTGCTGCAAAGTTGCCACGTCAAGTTTGTCATGACAAGGTAATATCAAGAAAAATCAAACTTTCTTCAAGTGTACATGCTATCTGGGATGATAAATATTCTTTCTTCACTGTTCATTGTCAAAATAAATTCACTTCAAGTTCCTTCTCTTTATTCTGACAATCTCCTAATCGCCTAAATTACTGCTTTCAGCATTGCAAGCTCCTTCAAAACGATAAATGAGCATATTATTATCAGTATTGGACTCCATTAACCGGGGATTTTCCTGCTCTGTTTAAACATTAGCTGGTATCAGCAACTTCGCTCTCTTCCTACTCCTTCTCTGTGGTGTGAACCAGTGGCGTAGCTAAAGGGGCTGCAAAATCAGGCATGCAGGAAAACAATTTTGTAACTATGAAGAGCAGCGGTACTAGCTCAATCACAATGTGTACATAGAAAGGTAACTAATATAATTAATTCGTATTTTTCGCCTTTTGTCAGTAAATTGCCGATAAAGAAGGACGGCAAGGACAGGCCAGGCAACCCTTGATGACATATCTAGACGTCATAAGCTTTCATATGAAATAAAAATTGTCAAAATCGGTCGGGTGGTTGAGGCTGGCGGACTCGGTGAAGAATTTTTTACCAAATTATTTTAAATATATAGATACTATATATTCGGCAATTATAAATTACTAGAAAATCACCCGTCATGGTAAGACTAGTGCAAATTGCCTCTTCATTCGAGAGATTTCCCGTCAAATTTGACGTGTTTAAATAGATATATATGCGAAAGAAATGTTTAACATTGATTGAAAACAAATAAAATAAACATATGTTTTATGACAGGAAATATATTTTTATTTACATATTTCTTTATTCAAAAAACCTCTTGGTAAACAATATTCCGTGTGAAGTATTTTTCGTTGTTTAACAATTTTATTATAATTCAATAACCATGAAATTCTCAGCCTGTCAAACGTAAGTCAAAAGTTAAAATTTCAAAGGAATTTTTTTTCGAAATTCTAGTCAAAACGGAGCTCTTCTCTGCTTGTCAAACGCTGCCAAAAAATATTATCAAATTATATTATCACGATTGCAATAAATAATCAGATACATCGTGGCGACCAAACTATATCACGCGCATGATATACCACTGACGTAATCTATACTACTTTCTGTTAAAAAACGGAAATTAATTTGAAATATATGATTAATATAATTTAAAATTTCTCTGGAATTACTGATCATAGCAACATACATTTTATATCAATCGATAGAAAATTTTATTTCACTATTTTATAGCTATTAAATTTGAAATTAGAACGACAATTACTCTTTTAAATTTAAAATTACTGAAATTTAGGTTCTCTAACAATGAAATAATGATGTTTAACGTCTCGCAGTGCTATGGCGCGAGTTTTATTGTTGGTGAGGTCAGAGCGTTACCAAGAGACAGATCTGGGCTATTATATTAGTAATTTGTATTATAATTTTTTTAACTAAAAATTTCGAAGTTGATTTCAGATTACAGAAGAAACAACCGTGTTGGTGTGTTTGTGATACAAAAACCACTAACCGCTGGCTATCACGTTCAAGATCAGAGTTAATAGTTTCGCTTTCATGTGTTATCCTGTAGAATAACCATGAAAATTACCCATACGAGTTACGAAAAAAGCGAAAAGACTATTTTACAAAAAACAGACTTGGACTGTATGGCTAGAGGACATGTGTCTCTTACTTTTTTGATAAGAGCTTTGTTCATGCATATACATGAAACGCACATTTCTCAAGAAATTTATGAGAAAATGAGTTAATAGGTTGTTTAACTAACAATTTTTAATTAGCGATATTATGCATGTAATAAAAAATTATTACAGAGAAAAAAATTAATTTTGAAGCTTGATCTTTTACTGACTGGATTTTTAAACATTAACGTGTCGCTGTCTTCTGTGTGAATAAGAAAAATTTCCTCTTCTTTTATAATAAGACGGGGGAGTCTGTGACACAAGAATGGACACGAAAGTTTAATCTAAATGAAAAATTAAGAATAATGAACGAAGATACCGTATATCTGAAATCACGATTTTATAAAAATGGATTTTAGAGATTACGCTAGAAATTTTTTGACGCGAGATTTCTTTTACAGTACAAAGTGAATAAAATTGTCTTATTAGAATGCTGCAGTATATATTTCGTTGGAGTTACTATGTTCAAATAAAATTAGAAATCGGAATCAACTGTATAGAATTGCTGAATGTGCTGACATGCTAAAAATTTATGTTTGCACGAAATGGAATACGAAAATTTTCTCACAAAAAATACACACATATTATATCGAGAAAAATTTGGATTCACAATTCATTTCGACGTGGAATTATTTAGACATGCTTAATCAATCTTTAAGTAAAACTTATTTATTAATCGAAATCTAACGGAGTCTATTTGTATTCACGTCATAAAGTGATTCGAATATGGAATCCAATATCTGTCGTATAATTGCTGCTCGTAGTAATATTATGCTGTTTGAAATAATCGTTTATTTATTGCTTGTTTTCGATAAAATAATTCTAGTTTTACATTACAGCTTAAATTCAAATTCTTATTAGTTCTTATACTTGTATGTTATGCTAGGCTCGCTTTCTTAAAGTAGTGTACACTATATCCCCAAAAGTATCCGGACACTTGCAGATTTTCACATTTTTTAGAATTTCTCCGGACTGGTTTAACCGACTGCCTTTAAACTTCGGACACGTAAAGAATAGACAATAACTCACATTTTACCTTGAAGATTCTGTCCTAAGGGCAATTAGGGGGCCGTCTACAAACTGATGAAGACAAAAACGTTTTTGGCCCACCCCGCTTCACAGAATACTGATAACAAGATGAAACTTTCAGAAATGGTAATGTTTAATGTGCATAATATTTACAGGAATTTTTGTAAACTCAGCGCAAATATTTGGGAAAATATAAAGGTTTTCTTAAAAAATCTCAAATTTTCCCACCTGTTTTTTTGCTTATAACATGCAGATTTTTCTGTTATATTATACGAAACTTACAGAAAAGATGACAATATGTTAGGGAAGCATTTGTGTAAAACTTTGGAAAGGAATTGTTGAATATTACAGGAATTATGAGCAATTTTAGTAAATAGTGTTTTACTGCGCATGCGCAAAACATAGTGTAATTTTTCTTTCACAACTTTAAAGCCAGATATATAGGGCAACTTATATAAAAAAATTCAGTTCAATATCATTAGTATTCAGAAAGATATCGGCATTACAACGAGCAGAATTTTAGCTCCTGTCGAAGAGAAGCTAAAAGATGAGGGGTTGTACACAAATTGATATTTTTTAAACTTATATCTTTAAATAGTTATATTGAATTGTATAGCGGTTAGAATTTCATGCATACACATGAACACTTATCAATTATGTGCATAACTTAAATTCCAGCTAATTAGGCACTATAAATAAGAAACATTTTATTACTTTAATTATATTATTTACATGATTATTAACAAGATGCATATTACAATTTTACGGCCAAACGATGTTTTTAAATATATTTATTTTATGACGAAACGATTTTTTATCTAATTAATTTCTTTTCTTAAAATATTTTAATAATTCTACATATATATATATTTTTATTTGTTACGAGTATTAGATGTGTTCATGGGTATTCAGCAAATTCTAACCACTATACAATTCAATATTACTATTTAAAGATATAAGTTTAAAAAATATCAATTTGTGTACAATCCCTCATCTTTTAGCTTCTCTTCGACAGGAGCTAAAATTCTGCTCGTTGTAATGCCGATATCTTTCTGAATACTAATGATATTGTACTGAATTTTTTATATAAGTTGCCCTATATATCTGGCTTTAAAGTTGTGAAAGAAAAATTACACTATGTTTCACGCATGCGCAGTAAAACACTATTTACTAAAAATGCTCATAATTCCTGTAATATTCAATAATTCTTTTCCAAAGTTTTACACAAATGCTTCTCTAACATATTGTCATCTTTTCTGTAAGTTTCGTATAATATAACAGAAAAATCTGCATGTTATAAGCAAAAAACAGGTGGGAAAATTTGAGATTTTTTAAGAAAACCTTTATATCTTCCCAAATATTTGTGTTGAGTTTACGAAAATTCCTGTAAATATTATGCACATTAAACATTACTATTTCTGAAAGTTTCATCTTGTTATCAGTATTCTGTGAAGCGGGGTGGGCCAAAAACCTTTTTGTTTTCATCAGTTTGTAGACGGCCCCCTAATTGCCCTCAGGACCGAATCTTCAATGTAAAATGTGAGTTATTGTCTATTCTTTACATGTCCGAAGTTTAAAGGCAGCCGGTTAAACCATTCCGGAGAAATTCTAAAAAATGTGAAAATCTGCAAGTGTCCGGATACTTTTGGGCATATAATGTATGTCTTATCTAAAGCGTATTGCCATTCAAAAATTTGTCGAGGGATACGCTGTAGGTAGGTAAAAATCTTGGACAAGTTCGAGGATAGGTCACCCAGCTCAAAGAGGGAGAAAATGGTGAAGGACTGAATTTTTCATTTCTTATAATTTCTTTACAACTGAAGGTAAAAAGATTATTCAAGTTAGGCGAATCATTGCATCACCGTAATGAACAACTTTTGTATGAAGAGTTTTTGATAGCTACCACCTCTTAGAAGTTAAGATTCGAAAACCCTACTCGTAGATGAGAAAGTCACAATATATGTTTTTGTGTTTTCAACCCGTTAACGCCCAACTTAATTTAAAGCACAGAATTCAGTAAATTAATTTTAAATTAGGTTTAAAGCAATAAAATTAAGGAAACTTCAAAATAAAATTAAATTCTGAGTGTTTTTAAAAAATTATCTAAAAAGTCATTTAAAAACTTTTTTATAGATGTATGTTAAAAAATTGTTTAATCTAATAAAATAAAGATTATTTTCGAATCCCCTGCATCACCTCAAAAATAAATCAAAGCAAAAAACAAAAGAATTCAAAACCACGACACTTGACTTCAAAATCTGGTTAACTGCTGGTATATACCTGTTGAAAACAGTTTGGGAACACATATAGACTTCTTAGACAAAGCAAAAAAGAAACAATGGAATGCTTTCGGTTTATCCAAGAAAGTGAAGAGCAATTGTCCTATAAATAGAACCCTGGGCGTTAACGGGTTAAACCACCCAAGGCAGGAGGCCGCGACGGAATGATAGCAGAGTCTCGGCTGCGATATGGAAGTATCGCGGACTCTATACCCGACTCCACAGAAGATCCATCGTGCATATGGGTCTATTGCTTGCTAAGTCTGTCGAGTGTGAAATGTCCTCCCGTTGGTGTGGTACGGAAGTTTGGAGAGGGAGAAAACAGGACGTTACTCGTTCAAGGTACCATTACTTAATTGCGTTTATATAAAGATTGTTGCCCACTTAACAACTTTAACCTTTTCGCCATTGATATGGCTTTAGACTTTGTTTTGGAACATCAATTATTCAGTGAGATATGGATTTTCTCGTTCAGTCGAAGTGTTGTCCTGGATAATTGGAGAGATGTTGGTGACCGGAGGGGAATGGATATCTTTAACAAACTCAAGACTCTGTGCAATTCTTGTGTTTTTCATCTACAATGGATACCATCAGTGGCGAATCCAGGATTCGGGTCTGGGGGGGGGCTGAGGTCATAAAAATTTTGTATCGTAGTGACGAATGTCAAACCTCATGACTTATATAAACCAAAACACTTTAACTTTACAGGCTTTCCTCTACTGATAATAAGAATAATAAAGAACACTACAATACTTTTGATAATTTAATAAAAAATACAATGAAATAGCTGGCCAAAAAATGTCTTCGACCGCGCCAACGCTACAAGTGCAAATGGAATGACTAGAAAAGTAGGAAAATTTTCGAGCCTGTCAAGTCAGAAAGCATTGTTGTCACGATTTTATTACTATTCTTTTAAAATGAAAATTAAGATCAAACAGTTGTAGTGATTTCAAATTAAATCAAGAATTTTGGTTTAGCTCTGGGGGGGGGCTGCAGCAGGATAGCTCCTCCCCTGGATTCGCCACTGGATACCATCACATGTAAATTTAAAATATAACGATATTGCTGATAGTCTTGCTAAAGAAGGTACTACCATGCCTCAGGCCTATGCAGAACCCTTGACGTACCTTGAGTTATACTCAAGAAGAAAAGCCTTTGTTAATATTTCTTGGAGGCATCCACCAGCTCATTCATGGTATCGTAGTGAAGGCCCCGGTGCTTCTATACATTTTAAGGGGAATAGGAAAGGCCAAACAGCTTTGGCTCGCTTAACTTCCGGTCACTTACAAATCCTCAGATTCTCTCGTGGTGATAAGAAGTTCAATATCTGCACAAAGTGCAACATGATTGAGGCCACTCCGCAACATCTACTTGACTGTGTTGCCTTGGTGTATGATGACCTACTTAAGCGACCGGATTTCGTGTTGGAGGTGATGAAGACGAACGACCTCATGGATCTGATCTGATTCAGATCAGAAGGATTAGAAAGAAGAAGATAATTTTAACCTAGACAAAGCGGAATCTACCTTCATCTTCCGGCTTGCCGATAAGAATTTTCGGAAACTCAAAATGTAAACACAGCGTAAGATGTTAGATGATAAACGAATTCGCACCGTGTCTTATAATGCAACATTTGGTTGTATGTTTAGACGGCATGCACAACTAAATTTGTCTTCTGACTATGATGTCACATGAATTGATTCAATTGAACAGAAGTGACTCATTAAGTGATTGCCTTATGGTTAAAAAAACATTATCGCATACATAGACAAGTATCTTTATTCACATTAATCCAACATCCACCGAGGAACTATTTGCATCACAATTTTACTACTGCCAATGAAACATAA
>BGPR01000320.1:257194-297843 GCA_013235015.1 Araneus ventricosus
TCCCCTGATCTCAAAGGAATCCTGGATTCGCCACTGATGGTATCCATTGTAAAATGAAAACACAAGAATTACAGAGTCTTGAGTTTTAAAGATATCCATTCCCTCCGGTCACCACCAACATCTCTCCAATTATCCAGGACAACACTTGACTGAACGAACGAGAAAATCCATATCTCACTGAATAATTGATGTTCCAAAACAAAGTCTAAAGCCATATCAATGGCGAACGTTAAGTTATGTGGGCAACAATCTTTATATATAAACGCAATTAAGTAAGGTACTGAACGAGTAACGTCCTGTTTTCTCCCTCTCCAAACTTCCGTACCACACCAACGGAGACATTTCACACTCGACAGACTTAGCGCTAACATAGACCCTGCCGAGTGGATCTCTGTGGAGTGGTATAGAGTCCGCGAGCTTCCATATCGCGCCGAGACTCTGCATATCATTCCGTCGCGGCCTCCTGCCTTGAGTGGTTTAACCCGTTAACGCCCAGGGTCATTTATAGGACAATTGCTCTTCACCTTTCTTGGATAAACCGAAAGTACTTCCATTGTTCTTTTTTTTTTGCTTTTCTAAGAAGTCTATATGTTTCCCAAACTGTTTTCAACAGGTATATACCAACAGTAACCAGATTTTGAAGTCAAGTGTCGTGGTTTTGAATTCTTTTGTTTTTTTTGCTTTGATTTATTTTGAGGTGATGATCGGGGATCTCGAAAATAATCTTTATTTTATTAGATTAAACAATTTTTAACATACATCTATAAAAAGTTTTTTTGTAAATGACTTTTTAGATAATTTTTTAAAACACTCAGAATTTAATTTTATTTTGAAGTTTCTCTTAATTTTATTGCTTTAAACCTAATTTAAATTAATTTACTGAATTTGTGCTTAAATTAAGCTATGCGTTAACGGGTTGAAAAAAAAACACAAAAACATATATTGTGACTTTTCATCTACTTATAGGGTTTGAATCTTAACTTCTAAAGAGGTGGTACTATCAAAAACTCTTCATACAAAAAGTTGTTCATTACGATGCAATGATTCACTATCTTGAATAATCTTTTACCTTCAGTTGTAAAGAAATTATAAGAAAATGAAAATTGTCCTTCACCATTTCTCCTCTTTTGAGCTGGGCGACCTATCTCGAACTCGTCCAAGATTTTACTCACCTACAGCGTATCCTCGACAAATTTTTTTTTTTGAATGGCAATACGCTTAGATAAGACATACATTATATGCTCCCCTCCAAAAGTATCCGGACACTCCAGATTTTTCACATTTTTAGAATTCTCCGAATGGTTTAACTCGGCGCCTTTAAACTTCGGACATGTAAAGAGCCATAGACAATAACTCACATTTTACAGTGAAGATCTGGTCCTGAGGCACAATTAGGGCCGTCTACAAACTGATGAAACAAAAGGTTTGCTGCACCCACCTTCACATGAATACTGATAATAGATGACACTTTCAGAAATAGTAATGTTTAATGTGCATAGTTTAGGAATTTTCGTCAGAAACTCAACACAAATGATTTGGGAAGATTCATAAGGTTTTCTTCAAAAATCCTCAAATTTTTTCCCAACCTGTTTTGCTTATAACATAGATTTTCTCTGTTATATTATACGAAACCTTACAGAAAGAGATGACCAATATGTTGAGAAGCATTTGTGTAAAACTTTGGAAAAGAATTATTGAATATTACAGGAATTATGAGCATTTTGGTAAATAGTGTTTTTACTGCGCATGCGTGAAACATAGTGTAATTTTCTTTCTTCAAACTTTAAGCCAGATATATAGGGAATTGCTTATATAAAAATTCAGTATCAATATCATTAGTATTCAAAAGATATCGGTCATTACACAGGCAGAATTTTAGGCCCTGTCGAAGAGAACAGCTAAAAAGATGAGTGGGATTAATCACAAATTGATATTTTTTTAAACTTATATTCTTTAAATAGTAATATTGAACTGTATAGTGGTTAGAATTGCTGGAATACCCATGAACACATCTAATACTCTAACAAATAAAAAATATATATATTAAAATTATTAAAATATTTTAAGAAAAGAAATTAATTAGATAAAAAAATCGTTTCGTCATAAAAAAAATCAGGTTTAAAATACACGTTTGGCCGTAAAATTGTACAATATGCATCTTGTTAATAATCATGAATAAATAATATGAATTAAAAGTAATAAAATGTTTCTTATTTATAGTGCCTAATTAGCTGGAATTTGTTATGCACATAATTGATAAGTGTTCATGCTGTATGCATGAAATTCTAAACCCGCTACCTGTCAAATATAACTATTTAAAGATATAGTTTAAAAATATCAATTTGTGTACAACCCTCATCTTTTAAGCTTCTCTTCGACAGGAGCTAAAATTCTGCTCGTTAAATGCCGATATCCTTCTCTGAATACTAAATATATTGAACTGAATTTTTATTTAGGGTTGCCCTATATATCTGGCTTTAAAGTTGTGAAAAGAAAATTGATATTACATGTTTTGCATGCGCAGTAAACACTATTTACTAAAATTGCTCATAATTCTCGAATATTCAACACATTCCTTTCCAAAGTTCTTTAACAAATGCTTCCCTAACATATTGTCATCTTTTCTGTGAGTCTCTTGTATAATATAAGAAAAAATCTGCATGTTATAAGAAAAAAAAACAGGGTGGAGAAAATTTGGATTTTATGAAGAAAACCTTATATTTTTCCCAAATATTTGACCCATGAGTTTACAAAAATTCCTGTAAATATTATGACATTAAAATCATACCATTTGAAAGTTCATCTTGTTATCAGTATTCGAAGGGTAGCACAACGTTTTTTGTCTTCATCAGTTTGTAGATCAGTCCCCCTAATCTACTTAGACTTAGAATCTTCAAGGTAAAATGGAGTATTGGTTCTTTCATGTCGGTCCGAGTTTAAAGGCAGTCGGTTAAACCAGTCGGAGAAATCTAAAAAAGCCATGAAAATCTGCAAGTGTCCGGATACTTTGGGGATATGTGTACCACTACTTTAAGAAAAGCGAGCCTAGCATAAACATAAAGTTAAACTAATAAGAATTTAGTTTAGCTGTAATAAAACTAGAATTATTTTATCGAAAACAAGCAATAAATAAACGATTATTTCAACAGCAATATTACTACGAGCAGCAATATATAGCGACAGATATTGGATTCCATATTCGAATCACTTATGACTATTGAATACAAAATAGACTCCAGTTAGATTTCGATTAATAAATAGTTTTACTTAAGATTGATTAAGTATGTCTAAATAATTCCACGTCAGGAAATGAATTGTGAATCAAATTTTTTCTCGATATAATATATATTGTGTATTTTTGTGAGAAAATTTTCGTATTCCATTTTCGTGCAAACATAAATTTTGAGCATGTCAGCACATTCTGCAATTTTATACAGTTGATTCCATTTCTAATTTATTTGAACATAGTAACCCAACGAAATGATAGTACTGCAGCATTCTTAATAAGACAATTTTATTCACTTTGTACCTGTAAAAAGAAATCTCGCGTCAAAATTCTAGCGTAATTCAGAAATCCATTTTTATAAAATCGTGATTTCCAGATAGTAGTATCTTCGTTCAATTATTCTTAATTTTCATTTAGATTAAACTTTCGTGTTCCATTCTGTGTACAGACTCCCGTCTTATTATAAATAGAAGAGGAAATTTTTCATTATTCACAGAAGACAGCGACACGTTAATGTTTAAAATCCAATAGAAAAGATCAGTTCTCAAAATTAATTTTTTTTCTCTGTAATAATTTTTTATTACATGCTAATATCGCTCAATTAAAATTGTTAGTTAAATCAAGCCTATTAACTCATTTTTCATAAATTTCTTGTGAAATGTGCGTTTTATGTATATGCATGAACAAGCTCTTTATCAAAAAAAAGTAAGGGTAACATAGTCCTTCTACTATAGTAGTCCAAGTCTGTTTTTTGTAAAATAGTCTTTTTCGCTTTTTTTCGTAATGTATAGTAATTTTCTTGCGGTTGATACAGATAACACATGAAAGTAAAACTATTAACTTGATCTTGAACATTATAGCTCAGCGGTTATGGTTTTGTATCACAAAACACACCAACAGGTTGTTCTTCTGTGATCTGAAATCAACTTCGAAATTTTAAGTTAAAAAAATTATAATACAAATTACTAAGGTTATAATAGCGAATCTGTCTCTTGGTAACGCTCACGACCTCACCACAATAAACACTGCGCCATACGCACTGCGAGACGTTAAACATCATATTTCATTGTTAAGAGAACCAAATTTCAGTACATTTAAATTTAAAGAGTAATTGTCGTTCCCTAATTTCAAATTTAATAGCTATAAATATTGAAATAAAAATCTTTCTTATCGATTGATATAAAATGGATGTTGCTATGATCAGTAATTCAGAAATTTTAAATTATATTAATCATATATTTCAAATTACATTTCGTTTTTAACAGAAAGTAGTATAGATACGTCAGTGGTATATCATGCGCGTGATATAGTTTGGTCGCCACGATGTATCTTGATTATTTATTGCAATCGATTAATATAATTTGATAATATTTTTTTGGCAGCGTTTGATAAGCAGAAAGAGTCTCGTTTTGACTAGAATTTCGAAAAAAAAAATTCCTTGAAATTTTAACTTTTTTGACTTACGTT
Organism: Araneus ventricosus; assembly: GCA_013235015.1. Classification (NCBI taxonomy): domain Eukaryota; kingdom Metazoa; phylum Arthropoda; class Arachnida; order Araneae; family Araneidae; genus Araneus; species Araneus ventricosus. The sequence goes on from BGPR01000320.1 coordinate 261,888, forward strand.
TGACTGTGGGCTGAGAATTTCATGGTTATTGAATTATAATAAAATTGTTAAACAACGAAAAGTATCTTCAACGGAATGTTGTTTACCAAGAGGTTTTTTTGAATAAAGAAATATGTAACAAAAAACAGCTTTCCTGTCATAAAACATATGTTTATTTTATTTGTTTTCAATCAATGTTAAACATTTCTTTTCGCATATATCTATTTAAACACGTCAGTTGATCGGAAATCTCTCGAATGAAGAAGGCAATTTGCACTAGTCTTCCCATGACGGGTGATTTCTTACAGTAACGCTACTATTGCCGAATATAGTATCTATATATTTAAAATAATTTGGTAAAAAAAATTCTTCACCGAGTGCCAAAATACCTCAACTATCATCCGGACCGATTTTGACAATTTTATTTCATATGAAGGTCTTATGACGTCTAGATACGCCATCAGTTGCTGGCCTGTCCTTGCCGTCCTTCTTTATCGGCAATTACTGACTAAAGCGAAAAAAGACGAATTTAATTAGAGTGTTACACATTCTCTATGGAACACTGTGATTGAAGCTAGTCGCTGCTCTTCATAGTTACAAAATTGTTTTCCTTGCATGCCTGATTTTGCAGCCCCTTTAGTTACTGCGTCCTGGTTAAGCCCAGAGGAGTAGGAAGAGTGAGTTGCTGATACCAGCTAATGTTTAAACAGAGACAGGAAAATCCCCTTAAGGAGTCCAAACATAATAATATGCTCATTTATCGTTTTGAAGAAGACCGTCAATGCTGAAAGCAGTAATTTAGGCGATTAGGAGATTGTCAGAATAAAGAAGGAACTGAATGAATTTATTTTGACAAATGAACATGAAGAAAGAATATATGACACCAGATAGCATGTGTACACTTAAGAAAGTTTGATTTTCTTGATATTACCTTGTCATGACAAACTTGAGTGGCAACTTTGCAGCAAACTTCCTGCAAAGTAACAAAAGGGAGGAAGCGAAGATGAAGGTATGTTCTCCGGCGTATGCTCCAGAACGGGTCTTGGCCGTGCCGGGTTAACAAAATCAAATCTCGAATATCACACAAACAAACGCTTGCGTTTCAATCTGCTTAAAAAAAAAAAAAAATGCCAAAGGAGATGGACTAGAAAAATTGCCGATCCACATCAGTCAGAGAAAAAAAATGGCACCCCCTAGAAAGGCTCCATACTTTCTTTTTTCCAAAGTAGAGCACATGTAACTGAACGAAGCAGAGGGGGGGGGGCTGAGGTCATAAAAATTTTGTATCGTAGTGACGAATGTCAAACCTCATGACTTATATAAACCAAAACACTTTAACTTTACAGGCTTTCCTCTACTGATAATAAGAATAATAAGGAACACTACAATACTTTTGATAATTTAATAAAAAATACAATGAAATAGCTGGCCAAAAAATGTCTTCGACCGCGCCAACGCTACAAATGCAAATGGAATGACTAGAAAAGTAGGAAAATTTTCGAGCCTGTCAAGTCAGAAAGCATTGTTGTCACGATTTTATTACTATTCTTTTAAAATGAAAATTAAGATCAAACAGTTGTAGTGATTTCAAATTAAATCAAGAATTTTGGTTTAACTCTGGGGGGGGGCTGCAGCAGGATAGCCCCTCCCCTGGATTCGCCACTGGATACCATCACATGTAAATTTAAAATATAACGATATTGCTGATAGTCTTGCTAAAGAAGGTACTACCATGCCTCAGGCCTATGCAGAACCCTTGACGTATCTTGAGTTATACTCAAGAAGAAAAGCCTTTGTTAATATTTCTTGGAGGCATCCACCAGCTCATTCATGGTATCGTAGTGAAGGCCCCGGTGCTTCTATACATTTTAAGGGGAATAGGAAAGGCCAAACAGCTTTGGCTCGCTTAACTTCCGGTCACTTAAAAATCCTCAGATTCTCTCGTGGTGATAAGAAGTTCAATATCTGCACAAAGTGCAACATGATTGAGGCCACTCCGCAACATCTACTTGACTGTGTTGCCTTGGTGTATGATGACCTACTTAAGCGACCGGATTTCGTGTTGGAGGTGATGAAGACGAACGACCTCATGGATCTGATCTGATTCAGATTAGAAGGATTAGAAAGAAGAAGATAACTTTAACCTAGACAAAACGGAATCTACCTTCATCTTCCGGCTTGCAGATAGGAATTTTCGGAAACTCAAAATGTAAACACAGCGTAAGATGTTAGATGATAAACGAATTCGCACCGTGTCTTATAATGCAACATTTGGTTGTATGTTTAGACGGCATGCACAACTAAATTTGTCTTCTGACTATGATGTCACATGAATTGATTCAATTGAACAGAAGTGACTCATTAAGTGATTGCCTTATGGTTAAAAAAACATTATCGCATACATAGACAAGTATCTTTATTCACATTAATCCAACATCCACCGAGGAACTATTTGCATCACAATTTTACTACTGCCAATGAAACATAACTACATGGTATAAAAATTATACATGCAAACAGTAAAATATTGCACAATATATACATTTTTGAGTACATTATATATTTCATAATCAAATTATTCATACACGTCTATTATACTTTTAACCCTCTGACTGCATATCCCGGGATTTCCACGGGTTGGAAGTTCGTCTGTTTTCTGCTGCATCCTGCGATTTTCACAAACTAATAGGTTTATTTAGTACTTTTAGAAACGTTGAATCATATTATACTAATAAAACCATGCATGTAAATAACAATTCGCTTGGTTCAAAGGTATTTGAACATGTTTTAAAGCATTGCATCTAAATAGTAATTCAAAAAATTTATGCAGTCAGAGGGTTCATACCTCTCGCCGCAATAATATTTTTTATTTATACGACGTTCATTTAAAAGCAGAAATATTAAAAATTCCAGATATTTTATTCTGTTTATGGATGACGTTTCTTCTTACTAAAATAAAAATTCTATATTTTTCTAAGTTTAATTAATAAGAAATTGGTTTCGTAGATTCATTAGTTAAATTTTCTCTTTCTAGATTTAACTGCTAGTCGTATTTGTGCACGTTTAAAGAAAATAAAAGTTCAAACATAAACATTTTCTAATAAATTTAAATTTATTCATAATAGCTAATAATTGCTCTATTAATTTGTTTAATAAGAGCTACTAAACATTCACTCACTATCACACTACAGAAATTCACTGAATTTCGCATGTTCAGCATACATAGCTTTCAAATTAGATTTCTTATGGTGAATATGTTTAAAGTAGTTGTATGAATCCAAACAAGCGTGTGGAATAAATCAAAACTTACTTCATTTTAGTTGCCTTACTCGTCTCCCACATTGGCTATCAAATTATTAATAAATATGGAAGATTGGACATGTATATTATTTGGGTAATAAAATTGAAACAAAACCAGTAATCCTGGCGAGTAAGTTTGTCGCCAATGGCGGCTTATAAATAAATCAATGCGGTTTGCATAGATATGGGAATTTATTAGTAAATATGAAATTTTTCTTTGTATAGCATTATTGTTAATTTCTTTTAGATGACTAACTTCGGAACTGACTAAATAAGATCTGCTTCATGAATGCCCACGTTTTTCTTTTGTCTTCATGATGCTTAAGTTTGCACATACGCATTTTGCTCTCATGATTTCGATTGAAGATGAATAAAAGTATATAATTCTAGGGATTCATATGGAACTGAAACTGGGTCAAACTATGCTTCTTATAAAATTTAAACATAATTTATACAAACAAAAATTTGTCCAAATAACGATCGTCTTAGAGATGGCTAAAAATCGATTTTTCATTTATACTGCCAGCATATTTATTACTCGATAATAGAGATTAAAATAAAAGTCGTTTCATTATTTATCCATTTTACCCAGTAACAGCAGTATACGTTTATGAAATTTCTAATTCTAAATTTCTTTCTGCTTATTTGTAGTCAATTTATATTTTTAAGGATAAAATGAAGAATTCAAATGTTACTGATTAATTAATTCACTTTTTAGAATCCTCTTACGCGTTTCAGATTTTGTATTATCATGTAAATACAAGAAAATGTTGAAACAAAATATTTTTACTAGCTTACCAACTTTAAAAATTGAATGTTGAGATTTTCAGCAATCAGAGATAAATGGAACAATCGATTAAAAATGACGACCCAAACGTATTAACTTTTTTGATGAAACTTTGTAAACTTCTTTGGTAAAATTTCATCTTTTTTTAATATATTGAAGCATTTGTGCTCAAGCCAATGTTAAAGGAAACGTATGAGAACGAATAAGAAAGCATTTATATTTAGAGACTGTCGATAACTGAAAAACTTTATTTTGAAAACATTATCTTAAATCATCAAAATGTTAGCCTTTCAAAGCAATTTTTTTGAAATTCTATGGCCTATCTTTTTGCAAACAAGCCAACTGTTTGGAACTAAAACGAATAAAATTATAAAACAAATAACATTGTTAGACTCAATATATTCTAAATTCCTTGAGAAAAAATACTTTTATGACTTTCTGTTCAAAAGCCATAAAAATAGCTACGACTGGAAACCTTTCTGATTCGTTCAATTACATTCTTTGGGTTTCATTTTTAAAAAATTCGTGTTGTATATGAAAAAATTTAGAATGTTAATCCTTTAAAGAGTTTTCTGAACTTCGAAAAGAAAGTACAGAATTCATCTGAACGAAGCATAACAATTTGGCTGTATTTATTTTAAAATGAAATGCAATGTAGATTTCATATCAGTTATTTTGTTACACGTACTGACTGAAGAGTGAGGTAATCTATAAATAACATAGAGATAACGCAATGTAAACAATATAACAGTTGGTCTTTCAATACCTCTAAAATTTAGAACACTCACTGTAGAATGAACAACATATTTTGATTTTGGAAAAAAACATATAAATGATTTTAGAATCGTATGGATATTTAACTTATTGATTTTATCTTCAGTCAGCATTTTAAAAAAAGATTTCATAGTTTGCTGACCGAATGGAATTTATTTACTTATAAAATTTTTCTGAATAAAATTTTCTAACATATTAACAAATTAGTGGGTTAGATTTTCATTTTAGGACTCTTCAACAAAATCAATAGGTTCCCTTACTAATATGAACTTAAACTGTAACTTTGAATTCAGTTCTTTTACAAATTGTTCTATTCAACTTAGGAGAATTATCTTTTTACTGATGTACTTTTTATTAGACTCTAATAAATTCCTGATATGATACTTTGTGTTTGAAAAAATATTATTAGTTTTTTGATAGTAAATGTAAGTGAATGAAAAACATTTGGGGTCCGGTAATTTCACGAATTGTTTCATTCAATGAAATAGTGATTGAAATTTAATAATCCTGCATTAATTTGTTAGCTTATAAATAAAATGAACTTTATATCTAAAGCTAACTATTTAAAATATCTTTTGACGTATCAGAAATATCTGATATAATTTCTAAACAATTCAGTTTGCTTGGTGCTCTTTCTGTTAATAAACCTATCGAAGAGTTTTTGCATCTAAATCTTGATTTTTATTATCGAAAATTAGGAAATATATGCAGTAATTTTAGGTTTAGGTTTTTGAAAACTTGGTTTTCTTCTTATTTCATAACAATGACATAAAGTATGAGAATTGCTCATTTCATGTCGCCTAATGGTATTCTAAAGTTTTCATTTAAATGATAAAATACGTTTCAACCAGTTTTTAATGTGAAGTCTATGAGATACATAAATAAGTATGAAGTTTTTAAATATACTCTATCGTACAAACTGCCAGAAATTGCTCCCAAAGCAGTAGGAAAGACGCTTTGGTGGAGAATTTCAGCCTCTAATCATGAGAAATCTCGACCTATGAATACACGTTTTCATCCTTCGTTTTCTTTCAATTGTTTTGCTAATGTCTCCAAAATAAACGGAATCTTCCTAGAGCCTCTTTCTGGAGGGTTGTCCGTGCATGAAGGCATTGGTCATATAAGGGTTGATGTCCGAGACGCTGCCCACTTCTTTCATCCTCCTCATCCTGAGGCACAGCAGGATGCAGAGAACAGTCGAGAGCAAGAGACAGGCCAGGAAAGCAGTAGTGACCGCGGTCAGGGCAAGGACAGGCAAGCAGAGAGTACTGCTGGGAAGCTCATCTGCAAGAAACACCAATCGATCAAAAATGGTATCATAGAAAATTTAAACGCGGAATCAGGGGTGATCGCGAACCCATTTCAAAAGGCCTGAAAACTGCAGTGGAGAAAAAATCCAAATTAATTTAAAAAAATTAAAAATCTTAAAGTTATTCATGACATCAACTTAATGTGCGATTAAGAAGATTATAATTTTCAAAAATTCATATTTAAGTAAATCATTTCCCAAAGTAAATTAATCTTTGTTTTCTTAATATTTAATGAAATAATTGTTAGGTTTAGCTTTTTTTTTGAGAGCAGTGAAAGGTAAGGGTAAATTCTGAGAATTGCCGTACTCATATTTTTTTTTTTGATCTAATAACTAAAGTTCAAAATGATCAGCAAGATATTCTGAACTAGACAATGGCTTTTCACTAAATCTTTCACTTATTAGATTAATACCTAAAATATGCACATGAACAAATGTTATAGATGAGAAGCTGCTAGAAAAAAGAAAAAGGTTCAAGGAATGTAAAGAATCTTAGTAGGCTCTCGGCTAATTAATTAATTTCAGATCCATGGATCTGATAGAAATGATGACTAGTGTTCAAAACACAGCATATTCCATTAAAACAGGAATAGAAATTTCTGTAACTGGGAAATATGAAAATTAAATTTGTGAATCACTGAAACTTCTAGGTTTGGATTGAAATAAAAATTCCTTTAATATTTAAAACAAGCAAGCCATACTTTTTCGGGAATATACTTAGAAGAAATTTGATTCTGAATCATCCATCTTACCTGCTTTCACTTTTCCTGAACCTAAAGCTTCCGAAGATTCTTGCAAGACTTGAAGTGCTTGGAAAAGACTCACATTTTCTGATGTAAGGGATGAATTGTCTGCCTCCAGCTGCATGTCTGCTGATCGTTTCGTCAGACTTTTCCAGTGGCATCGCTGAGCCTGAATCAGAGACAAAAGTCGAGTATCATTTATACAATATTTCCACCAAATAATGCCCTTATTATCAGATTTCTTATTTCAAAGCTGAATTCACGGTTTGCAGTTTTTATAAAAATATACAATTTACCTTCTATACTTACATTTTTTCCTTCAACATTTAAAGCTTAATATTTACTGGTTTGTTTGATGTTGAACTTGGCTCAACTTTATGAGACATTTTCAAGCTCACTTCTTTTTCTGTAGCTTATTTAAAGCTTAATAATCTGCCATCTCTGTTTCGAATCATGAGTTCCAATCTTTAGAACTTGAACAGATATTTGAATAATGCATGTTATTTCAGCGTATAACTTGAGATGAACACAAATGACAGAAATGATTTAGTGGTAGAATCTTGATTTCGTGGTCGTTTTAAAGGTGTTCCTTCTTCATTTGAGAATTTGTACTTACGTGTATTCGTCAAAAATGCTCAACTTTGCCATTTTTCCATGTTCCTTGCTCTGTCGTGTATTTTGTATGTATCATCGATACATACATTTTAATTGTAATATGATAATTTAAAACTTCGGTGAAGAAAAAGCGTACACAAATATTCTTGATATTTTTTACAAAACAGCTTATAAATCACATATGATTATTTTTTAAAACTTTATTTTTTTAATTAAAACCTTAAATATCGAATGGACAGAGATTGGTTTTCACTTTTGTAAAGATTTCGAATACTTTCTATCTTGCCCATGTGATTTGACTTTGCTTAGCTGTTCGATTTGTATGCTTCTTCCAAACCTCAGTTTGTTTAGAATTTAAATACGACTTTTTTTTATTTAATTCTCATCTGGCGTAACATAGATACATCACAATAAACCCTTATCAATGAGCCAACCTAATAATCGTAAGCTCACACATTACTGCAAATTCAACGTAAGAATATTTATCATTTAGTGAGTACTACTAATCGTTAACAACTTCTTATCGCTTTTGCTTCGTTACTGGCTACTCGGATCAGGAAAAGTTCACTAGATGGTCTGGACACACGCATCGTTCTCATACAGAGTTTTAATTGCTTTGCTTGATTATTATATTTAATATTATTAAGATGACAATTAAGATTATTACGATTAATTTATTCATTAAGGCTCTAATATCAAAGCTTTGATTCGAATCCACAGTCATAGAGCAGGACTGCTGCGCTTGTGACGCCAGATGGCACTTTTTGTTATGAATCACAGGTAGCTCGTATTACCTGATGGCAACAGCAGACGCTTTATTCTACGAAAGTAAAGTCTTAAAAGGTATCAATTGGATTAGAAAACTGTTTGAAGCTACTTACAGGACAAGTACCATGACACATATGAACATCGCATTCTAAGTATAGGGCAGGGCTACTGGTGAATCGGAATGCCTTGAAGTAAGCGTATAGAGCGATGTGATTGTTGCCTCCTGCACTTCGAACACCTCGAAACGGGCTCATTAGCTGCTCCTTGAGAATGCACCTGAAATAGTTCGAGAAGAATTTTTTTAAAACGAGGAAAAATTAAAGAAATAACTAATCATTAAATAGAGGAAAGCAGAGAAGAATCAGCTTGATACCCATTGGCGTCGATGAGTTGTAGCCTTTTCTTAGCTCCGTTATGAGCATAACAACTGCTTACTGCGACGTCAAATTCAGCTGCAGATTATAAAAACAACATAATTCAAATTTTGTTATTAAGTAAGAAAATTTAGAATATATTGCAAAAAAATGTAGTTATGGATGGCCCAACCAACTGGTTAGACTATAACTAAATAGGGGATATAATGGTGATAATTCTTTTCTGATCTGCTATTAGTAATTGACAGGACACCCAAGAAGTGATAGGGAAATGAATGAAAGAGAAGAGGAGGGTATCATTTTTCCCAGAGGAGGTTGTGGGAAGAAGAGCTGAGAACAGATCTTTAGAACAGCCGGGAGAGTCCTTTTCGTGATTGATTACTTGGTCGTGACTTTCGTGATTAATTAATTCATACTGCAGTGTGGAAGCAAGAGAAAATAAGTATTTGAAACTTAGCTTTTGCTCTTACTATTTCTGTCAGAGATTTACGCACACCTCTTCATGGAAAATGGAGAGTGCTTTGAAATGATGTGATAACACTGGAATAAGCCGACAGAATACGTAAATGTTACATAATTACGCTCGCACACCTTACAGGATAAACATTGCTCTAACACGGATGATAGGATAAACATTACAACGAATCTATGAGAACTATTATTTAAGGTGGCATATAGAAGGTAAGAGAAACCATTGTTTCGTTACTAATATATTTGAGAGTTTTATAATTTTTATTAATCAGTCTCTTTATATTGTCGATTTAGCTTAGAAAAGTCTTTAGATAAGCCTTTCAAAAAAGTCACTTTAATTTTTTACCACAGCTTATAAATACATTTTTTATGTGGAAGTACTTATGTGGAAGTCCCCCACTTTTTGTAAAAGGTTACACAGTACATGATTAAATTCAAAAGAACTTACTGCTGTCACTTTCCATATGAATCATGAGAGTGAGTGGATCTCCTACGGTTACAGGTCCGGTAAGTCGGCCGCCTGATGCACTGAAACCTGTGCGAACTTCCATGTAGCACTGAGGTGGCGAAAGCGTCACTAAGTAAGGACTGGCTGTATTTTTCCTAAAATGGATGCGGTTTTACTTAGTTTTTCGGCAGAATAATTACACAGATAATAATTCAGGTATGGATTTATGCTTAATGATTTTTAACACCTTTTATATTTCAAAGCATTGATATTTTTGTGACGGTCGAATTTGACATTCAATGCGTTGTGCTGAGTAATTGTCTAGAAACGAATTCTGTGGAATTAAAGATAAAAGTTATCTTCTTTTATTAACTAACCAAACTATCGAATTCAGGAACAACGCATACTATTTCTTTCATGAATATATAACACTATTTTTTTTCGTAAAAACATGTCTAATTATTTATAACAAATTTAAAAACTGTGGATTTTTATGACACTAACCATCATTGACCGAGCGAAACGAGGTCTACGTTTTAACTCCAGCATTTTGCACTTTACTGTCTGTATGTTTGTTACGCGATTGCAACCAAATGCGTTGTTCGATTTCCTTCAAATTTGGCAGAAATATTTCTTCACGCAATAGAAAACGGTGCATATGTTTTATTTCTATTTATTTTAATTCGTTAATAAAATAATTATTTTAATTATATATAATTATTATATTAATTGGTAATAAAAGAGTGAGTGGCAACCAAAAATTAAAATAAAGACATAAGAGTTGTAAATAAACACAACTCGCTTATGGTTATGTATCGCTGTGTATCGTTATCCGCTTTCCGCTAAATAAATGATACATATTTTTATAATCTTTGGCTATCTTTTAGTTCTAAATTTATATTTAAACTCATTTACCATCTAAACCATTTCTTTTTTACCCTATATGAAGCAGTAACAAATTTAAAAAACTTGAAAATTTCGTTTGTACTTGTTAAGCCTAAATGGCATTATCAGACGCTTCTCGCCAAGAAATGCGATCTCGCCTGCCTTATAAATCGTCTGATCATCATAGCAATGACAACTTTTCGTTATATATATATTTCTTTGCCAAATTGTAATATTTATCACCAAGTTATTTTAAATTCCATCGAAGTGAGTTGGAAAAATATTTTAATATGATGCCTATTTAATAGTGAAATTTTCTCGATGATATTTTTTAAATAACCAATTTAAGGATTCAATTTTTCTCTGTGAATTTTTGGTGCCATCTTTTTCAAAATATTTCAATATGCCACTTAAATATAAGTGAAGTAGAAGAGCTAGAGATGTTTTGCTAATTCAGCAGATTGCGAACCATGTTATACATATTAACCTCCAATTTGTCACACCATAAGAATTGTGCTAAACTTTTGTACACCAGTGTATGTCCTGGAGAGTCAAATTATGATGTCCCGTATCTCTAAAAACAATGCTGTCTTCACAATCAATAATATTTGCTAAGCTTTTAAAGAATGCGATGAAGAGAAAATCTTAGATTTTTTTTATTTGGAGGGAATGAGGTCTACTGTTCACAGAACTACTAGTATTTCACTATAATTTTTTAAACTTTATGTTCAACACATTTTACAATAGAAAAAAAACTTAAAAAGAAGTAATGCCGTTGCTAGGACATGCGGCTTGAATGAGAATGTCCGAGGCTCAGGTACTACATTCGAACATCACAATATGCTTATCTTCAAGGCAATAATTTCTTTGTGATGTTTTCATTTTTTATATATCTTAATTAAATACAGAGGAATAAGTTTTGCTATTATTATTAATATTTTGTTTATATCTATCTGAACTTTGTTTTTCAGTTTATCTTAAATCATGCTTGGCAGAAAATTCATTTTCTTTAAAGCTTTTTAAGTCCATTAAGTCCATCTCAAATGATTAATTATTCTCTTTTTCTTGCTTACTCAAAACAGTCACGTGCCGCCTTATCCAGTGTAAAAACTAATTTAAAATATATTATTATAAATGTTAAGTTCTCTTAAGCATCCAGTACCAAATTGAGAGAAAGCGATATTTCTCAAAATTTTAAGTGGAATTGATTCTGAGAAATTCTTACTGAAATGAGACTTGATAGGCAATTGCAGATGAGTTAATAAAATCTGATTTTCATCTATCGTCAGTGCATTTTGATTGCGTGTTAATGAAAACTGCATGACATGCTATGAAAATAACTTACTCCACTCCCACTACTGGAAAAGTAACGGTTCTCCGAAATTCGTAACCATACTCGCAGGTGACTTGAAAATGTTCATCCCAATCTTCTTCGATTTCTGGATTATACTGCACAGTAATGGTGTTCCACATGAAATGATTGCGATCCTGTTCAGAAAAAATATAAATCAACTTTTTGATTTGTTGTGCTCGGGATGAGTGATTGTGTTCATACTGGATCATGGGACAGCGACATAACGCAGCTCATTTTTACCAGTTAATGTTATGGACTAAGCTTACATGAAGTCACATTAACATGAAAAACGCAACTGCGCATGTAATCTAACATCTAACTATATTTTGCCCTATGCTGTACTGCTACATCACATCATTTTACTTTCTTCAAAATAATTTATGGATTTCAAAATTAAATTTACGCGGCGCACTTGACACGAATCACGTCGGCATAAATGAGCTCCATTATATCTCAAACAGAGATAAACTATAATATCAGTAAAAATGTTTTACATTTTTACTGATTTCATAGTTATAAAAACCATGTTAAAATATTCTAGTATAATAATATGACGGCTGTTTACTTATTTTTTGAAAATTTTAATGTAACATAAACCAGGTTTCAGCATGCGATTCCTGCTTTTTAGATATTCTGCTTCATTGTTCTTATTCTTAACAATCGTTATACAACTTAATTTTTCTGATAATAATACATTTTCTAAAATTGATTTTGATAGTTTTCTCCACTTATTTTACATGCCTCTTCCTAGCATCACTAATAGTTTTACGCCCAATGTTCTTTTCAACGCGCAAAAGTATATGATTGATACATCTGGCGTTTTAATAAGAACATAAGGAAAAGGTATTGGATTGAAGTTAGTTCCTTATTTAATTTTTTTTGAAAATTTAATAGTGGATTTAGATGTATTGTTATTTGCTTTGTCTAGATAAAATTTTAGTACTTGAGGGATGTGTAAGTAAAAAGATGGTATTTCTTTCTTAAATATTTGCATTAAATTATTATTTTAATAATACGAGGAATTAAATTTTCGTATTTTTCATCTCTATTTTTAATTTTCCATTATATCTAATACCAGCAACAACATTATATGTCTTACTAAACGTTTCTTTATGTTCTTTGGAGCAACTTTTTGTATTTTCTCCTTCTCCTTCGCGGCATTCCATTAAAATTGTTAAAAAAATGAATGAACAACCTCTGCAATAAAATATATTCGATTTTTAATTTCAATTCCTTTGTTTACTGATTATTGAAATTGAGAAGTTCTGATATTATCTCTCGAAAATTATTTCTTTTAGATACCAGACTTTCCCAAGATGTTAAGCTTGCGACATCTGTAATATTCATTTTTCATTAAAGATGAGAAAAATTACTCTACTTGCCGGAACTTCATTGGAGGAGGGTTCGAATTCCGGTCTTCCTAGGGTTCCACATCTGTTGAGTCGAATCGAAAATTCGTATCGCTCCTGTCCAGATCCGTTGATGTAAACGCAGTCGCTGTCGTGCGCGTAACCTGTACTGTAGACTAATCCATCGAAAGAACCATTGAACTGGACAGTGATTTTCATATAATTGCTGAAGCAATCAGCAGTGACGTCTGAAAATGAAATTTTAAACCAATCATTCTTTCGGCTATGAAAGTAGGAGTGACTTTATTGGAAGTAGGAAATATGAGTTTCGTTTAGTAGTTTCTCGAAGTTGTCGTTTTGTTTTAAAAGTCATTTTGGAAAGGAAATGTTAATGAAGTTGAGTAATGAAATAGGAGAGTATTTTATAATAATAATATAATCAGTGGAAACGGAAGATGATGCCCACAAGTAGCCTAATGGGTTAAGGCATGGCATGGCCGAGGAAGAAAGTTACGGGTTCTGATCTCCAACTGTGCTCTTAACTAGAACTATTCAAACACTTGTAGATTGATATGGCTCTTTAGCAAAGAACTGCTAGCTGCGATCAAGCTGGCTGATACAGATTTTCATCTAAGCGAAACACATATGTGGGACAGTTTCTCTTGGAAGTCCTCCAGGAAGGTAATCTATCCGCATATGTTGCAGCTAAGTCAGACATCTACCTCAGGTGATACCTAGGTACTCGAAGGTCGCTCTTTCCAACAAAATTAATAACACTTCCCTTGCGATTCAAGCTAAGTCCAGGACTCATGGACTCGGCTTAAAATGATAGACCAGATGGGAGTAGAACCACCACCAGTTCTATTCCCGGCTTACTAAAGATGACAGTAAGGGGAAAGCTGTACTGAGTATGATTAAGGTAATTTAAATAGAACGAATACGATTCTAATGATTTTAAACTAATTGATATATTACAACAGAACTCCGTTGTGAACTCTAGTGATCTATATTCTGTGTAAAGAAAGTTTAAAATGAAAGCTATTTAAGTTCATGGCGTTATTTATGTAGTCCTGACACACCGAAAAATACGCATGACATCATTCACTGGTGATGCGATGGCTTTTAACTTCCCACGTAGTGTCAACTTGAATTGTCAATTAATTTAAAATGGAAATAAAAAAAACATATACATACGAATATCGTTAACACGAAATATCTACTATAACCCGGTTTGTTCAAACGCGTAAGGATTGATGTGTGAAATCGAGAAGTTTTAATTTAAAGGATATAACTGAAAGAAGTTCCATCAAAAGATAATTTATATTTTCTCATTAAAATTCATCCCGCTGTAGAAACAATTTCTGGATTTGGAAGGTTATTCAGTTGAAGTACCCATATAATAACTTTTATTAACTATTCCTGCTGAAATATTCATCGATAAAATTTTCTAAATTGCCATTGAGTTAAAATAAAACGTTTTATATAAAATTAAACGTAAAGCAAAATCCTATTATGTGACATAAGCGATTGAATTACCGAAATGAATAAAACTCCTCTTAAATATGACTGTATCAAGAGCACGAATGTCCTTTTTGTAATTTTTTTATAAATAATGATAATGCGGCTGATATTTCTGTTATGGAAGTGTTTTTTCTTAATCTTAGGAGACCACAAGAAATTTTGATAACAAGAACTAATTTTGCTTGCTCTCTTAACACAACTGTAAAGGCCATCGGCTTTTTTTCTGACAAACAAATTATCTTTGCGATTTTTTTCGGACTTCCTTTCGATAACTTATGTTTTGATAACCAGATTTAGCCTTGAATTTTTCTTAAACAGTGTCGTCGTTCTTTTCTTACATGTCTTGGGGACGAATTCAATGTTATCAGAATTAATTAATCCTTTCGTGTTCATTGGTTTCGCAGTGAATCGACACATAGAGCATTTTTTTATTGCCCATGGGCGAAACGTAACGCAATTTTTCTTTCATAACTTAAGAGTCAGATATATAGGCTAACTTACATAAAAATTTCAGTTCAATATCGTCAGTATTCACAAAGATATCGAATTGCAAGAGCTAAATTACTTTTCATCTCTAAGAGAAACAAAATGATGAAGTTTCTTGCACTAATTGTTGTTTTTTTAAATCGAATCTTTGAAAGTAATATTGAATTTTATGAAGGCTGAATATCCTGAATACTCACGTATACTTATAAATTAAATACATAATTTAAATTGCATTTCGACGATAACTTATTCGGAGGAAAAATAGCCCGTTACTGTTCATTGGTTTCACTATGAAACCACAAATTTCTCGAAAATAGAAAAAATGTTAATTTTTTTCGCTTTACATATTTATGATCAGCTATATGTTTAATACTCAGAATAAATTCAGAAATTTTCAAAACGAAACATGTAGTGAATTTGAAAGGGTTAAGATATGACATAATGAATTATGAGTAGAGTGCTTAAAATAATAAAGCATTTGTTTTACGAAAACGTTGTAAAATATGAGTTCATTTTCATCTTCTGATATCACATTTATAAAAAAAGATAATATTTTGAATTTAGAATAAAATCAATGAAAGTTGCTGCTTTTTTATATTTCGCTGCATGTAGCGATTCTATTTACAGAAATGTGTTGCAAAAGTTCTTAATCATATGCAATAATTAAAGCTAAACAAAAAGCTAATGTACGATTGGAACTCCTTTATTCAATGTGTGATTTGTATACAAAGTAATTTAAAAACTATGTTTTGAAATTGAGTGTTTTAAACACTATTTATTTAAGAAGAATGTGACGGAACAATGTATTGTTATTATGATGTTTTTTCTCGATGGACTACAGTGAATACGAGGATGAAAAGTTGTAGTTTGAGCGAGTTCTTATTTCTCTGGAGGCGTAGTGACGTGTTGGGCTTGTTAACGGTTCCACTGCCGTGATGGGAAAAAGTATCCAGTCCTTGCTGTATGAGTTGTGTCGTAATGTCTATTTTGAGCTCATATTTAGGATGCATGGAGGCCATCCATTTAGGTTGTGATATCGAGACATAGCAATTCTCTAGCATTTCTGTGTTTCTTCAAACTGGTGTTGTAAAGTGATTAAAAAACTGATGCTCGCAGGCAAATGTTTTGAGGACCATTATTAGTTGGTTGCTAAGTAAATTATGGTGAAAGTTATTAGCTATTGCCAATCATTTTTACTTTCTCGTATACAAGTGATTACAAAGAAATACGAAGAGAAAGTATTGTAATCGACAAAAAATTTGAACACGAGATTTTGTTGAATCTCCACGTTTTAGACCTCCATGAGTCCAAAAAACATAATTTTGGAATTATGTCTGTGTGTCTGTCTGTGAACACTATAACTCGAAAACTATTAGAGCTACATAGCTGAAATTTGGTATGTGATCTTGACACATAATTTGTAAGTTTCTATCAGATTTTGGACAAAATATGTCTTCGGGAAGTCTGTCTGTCTGCGTTCATGTGAACACGATAACTCAAAAACTTAAATAGCTAGATGGATAAAATTTGGTACACAGTTTTACCATCAGGAATGTAGATTCGTATAAAATTTTGGGTCAAATCCGTCGAAGGGTTGACTGTCTGTCAGTCTGTATAATCGCATACTTGTGAACACGCTAACTTTTTAACACAATCACTTAGAGGAACAAAATTTGGTATGTGGCCTTCTAACTTTAATTGTAGATTTGTGTCCAATTTCTGTTTCAATCGGTTGAAAAAAGGCGTTCAAATTGTAAATTCGGTTTTCTTCTTCTTACAATTGCGTAATCTCGCCGGCTTCTTGATTTTACTTCCGCCTTGCTGCTTGAAACTCGTGGTATGCCGCTCGCTTATTTTTCATACACCTGCGTTAGGGACACTTCGTGCGTTTTACTATCTTTTAGCTTATTTTTATCTACATGTGTTAGAGAGTATACGAGGAAGTTTAGGGGAGACCACTCCGGCTGGTTTACTTACACTCTACTCTGGGTACATCTCTCTCGTGTTGGAATCCTAGTACAACGGGAGCCGACTGCTCGACCACATTTGCTGGAGGAATGTATCCAGCTCCCGGTGCAGGAGGGTACAGCTGCTTTGGTTGCTCAATGAGCTCGTTTTCATTGGGATCGACGTGTCCTGAGATCGGGATATGGTTGTCGTCCGGTTGCAGCTCTCGTTCCCTCTGTTGTTCGCTGCTGCCGATTCTGTCTGAATCTAGATGAAAAACAAGCATAAAAAACCAGAATAGAATGAAATTCTTTTGCAAAAAGGGACTCTGTTGGAGAATTAGAAAAGTGCTGTTCACTTTTTTTCGGCTCATTTGAAGATAATATCTATGGTTCCTTCTGATAACCCGTAGAATTATATATACTTTTCTTTCCTCATTTGCAATAAAGTTAGCTATCACCATGCGATGGTAGGAGCTGTGGAGTAAAACTGCCAGCTGTCTGATTGAAGGACAGACAGATTAGTGAAGTGGTAGGAGAAGAGGAGTGAAACTGTCAGCTGTCTGATTCAAAAACAGACAGATCAGCTAATTCTTAAACGTTTAGTGGTATAATATACGTACTGGCCATGTCCGGAAGAGAAAGTTCTACTGGTGCAGGATCTGTGTCGCAAAATTAAGAAAGGGTCTAGAGTTAGAGGAAATTATAGGTGTGGAAAAGTGACGTACTCATGCAGTTGTGAAATAAAATTTAAAATAATAACAAAAATAAATTAAAATATTAAATTTAATCATACGCTCATTAATTTTTAAAATTATTTAATGATAAATTAAAAAGCAATTTTTAATTGATATAAATGAGCGGAGGACTGTAGGAAAAATAATTTTTAATTTAGGTTTTAAAATTAAAATTAGTCATTAAAAATATGAATTTGCCAGTTAAATCTTTTATATTAAAAACAATCCGCCTTGAAAAAAAGCAGTATTAATTTTGTATCCATCAGTGCCTCAAATTTGGGGGGAGGCACCTCGAGTACGAGTATAAGAAATTGCTGTGTAAGCATGAATGCTTTCTGGTTCCTTTGGTGGCACAATCATGATGCTGTGCTGGTTATACATCTCCGATGGAAGACGTAACTCCTTGTGAGGGCTGTGCATGGGACGATCGAAAGAGTTATATTTTGCGCAGTTTTGCGACTGGTCAGCGCCTGTGTTGCTATTCGTGGCAGTCGAGTCATTCAATGCTTTCTCATATCTACGAATTGGGCAAGGTTATTATTTATGGTTAACTACCAGCACGAGCGAAGCACAGAGTGCTCACGGGATTTTAAATAGAATTGTGTCTTATGATTATGATATCTCGTGATGATAATACATGATGATAATGTGATTACAAATTGTTCTGACGATTCTTGGCAGTACAAAAACCCATCACCTTCGACCCAGCATCGAACTCATTAATTTGAGCCTACCACTAATACTGTCCGAATCAGTACCTCTCCAAACTTACCTTTAATGCCACTTTCATGGCTGGAACCACGAATGATATGGTAACTTCCATGATCCTCTATTTCCGAACTCGTTTGTTGCTGGGCTTTTCCACGAGTTTGACCACCCCTCAAGGTATTCGTCGTATTCCACGTCGCAATGTAGTGCTCGGCACTGTTCTTCTCGTAGAGAGTTGTCTCATGGTACAGACTGGGTCTTGAAGTGACAGCGATAGCTGCATCTGACGGAGGGGTGACCTGGAAGACGGGGACGGGGGTGGCCGTGGTGGCACTGCATTTGCTGATTAAAGGACTGAAGAAGGCCCACAACACTATGGTAGACCAAGTAGAAAGACTGGGTCCTCTGCTTCCCGATTTCATGGTTTACTATGAAGAGTGAAAGTAATTAGTAAAATAATTATAAATGTAATATAATTATTGTTTGGCAAAGCCACATTTTCAAAATATATGCAAGAATTATACTGTATCTAAAAGTGTGGTTTTTGTGTGATTGTTTTTAATGTCGAGTCTTAAATATTATACATAGCCAGGGTACAGAAATTCATAGAAAGATCCTTTACTCTGTCGAGCCAAATGTTTGATCCACGTACACGAAATAAATAATTATTGGAAATAAGTGGTGAAGGTGTTGAATTATAGTAAATAAAAGGTCAAATTATAAAGTACCAAAAATGTAGAAGCCTATGCTTAATAGATTTCTCTAGTATCATCGGTTTGTTTTAAAACATGAAATTAAAAAAAATGCTGTTATGACCCAAAGAAAGGCTGTGCCTTTTCAGTTAGTAAGACTTTTCTATTCGTTATTATATCTAAAATAACTTATGTTAAAGCATAATAGAAATATTTTTTCAAGAATCTCAGTTAGTAGCCTTGTGGCAATAAATGGAATGAAGAGTCAGAAAACGCGATTGACCCACCAAATCCAGGATATCAGGTTGCTTTATATTCGATAGTAATGATTAACTATTAATTTCTGATAACACATGCCTAAAAGTTACTGAAATTTACATTATTCAAATAATTACGACGTTGAATTGACATCATTCAGAAAAATAGGATGAACATAAACCTGAGATGGAGAATTCTTCAAAAACTTTTTCATTTAAAAATAAATCTAGATAATAATTTTTTAAATACTCATAATATGAATGAATTTTTGTATGTAACATTTGGGTCACTCCAGGATATTTTTTTCAATTCCGGAACAAACGGTAAAAATTCGGGACTGTCCTGACTAATCCTGGACTTCTGATTACTTTATTTAATCGAATATGTTCTTGATTTTCTAATTCTAATTTAATGACTAAAATATGAGAAAAAGGAATAAATGATAGACCATTATGCTATGATATTATGAAAATTTACATGTTATTTTTAATCGGAATGAATTAGTTTAGGAATTGAAGGTAGTTATGATGAGAATAACAGGCTTGGAACTTTGAATTAAAATTTATTATGAAAGGTTAAAATGGAACATAAAATATCCGATTTTGTTCTCCGTTTGAATTAATAATCAAAATAGGTAGTCAGTTTTGTGCGTTGGCAATAATTATAAATGGAGACAAAAATAAAATAAAGTTTATGAAAGCAATCACAAATAATGTGAAAATAAGGATATACAATCAGAGAACCGGTATGCCATATAAAAACAAGCATAGAGAAATCCATATCCGAATGAATATAAATAATATATATGATGTTAGGACAAAAAACCCCGTTAACATAGTATTCCTCCAAAGCTTAGAGTAAAAATGGTTTATGTAACATCTTTGGATAAATTATCCAATATCACTAATAGCATTCTTACAGTTATATGGCGTGAGCTTGTGTTTGAATGGAAAATTTGAATATTTAAGTTCGAAATGAAAAGTTGAATTGAATAAAAAATATAAATCGGTCACGAGCAAAATTTTAAGCTAATGTAATAAAATGCTAGAAATGGGCCTATTAGATCGATTACATTGGGTTAAAAGTTAAAAGGAGCACTAAAAACGTAACGTTTTAACAAAATAATTTATTTTCCTTTGCAAAAACATTAGGATTTTTATTATAAGCAACAGCAAGATACTAAAGCAGATTTCAGACTCATATTCACATGAAAATTGCACTCCTTAAAGTCTTTCTAACATATTTACACATAAAGAGGGGTATAAGTTATTAGACAGGTAATTAAAGCACTTTATTTATGTCGTTATCAAAGTAGTCAGATTTCTCAATTATTTTTTATCATAAAATAAAAATATCTCTTCTATCATTTTTTAAATTATCAGTATGAATCACATTAACGATTAGATATAAAATAGAAAAGAATTAATAAGTTTGGAAGACCTTTTGATGTGGTGATTTAATTTAGTGGCAATTTAATTTTGTAATTGATTAATTTGAAGGTCCTCATCAAAAGCTATTTCAAACTGATTTAAATGAATAATACACTCTCTCCTATGATTGAATTAAATTTAAATTTGTTTGTTGAATTTTCTATCTATTTTTGAAAGGATTCAAAGATTTCATTCAAATTTGATGGAAAAACCCTTTCACTCCTCAAATAACACTATTACTCAAACGGTTATATATTTTATTTTCACTTGATGCTATTTCATTAACTAAAATTGTATTTGTTTTAAGTCAATTAATTAGCAAGTTTAAAAAGAGAACTTATCCTGTATCTTAAATTCACTAACAGTTGCCTTAATGATTTTATAAATTCAGTTATTAGAGGTTTCAAAAACACATACTTTTATACAATCAACATACATTTTCCATTGTTTTAAATATTTTATCATTTTATGAAAATAGGAGTGTGAATAAAATATGCATAATTTAGTCAAACCCACAAAAATTGTTAAATAGAATATTATGGAAGTGCGTATAATTGGAAGAATAAGAGTGTTCGTTTTTCTAATAGTTATAAAACACACTCTGACAAACATATCGAATGAGCTAAAACTTCGATAATAATAAGGTCGCCATTATGAAAGAAATTTTATTGAAGTAATTGCCTTTCTTACAATGAACTTTTCACGAGAATTCGAGTTTATCGAATAATCATTTAATCTTTTTATATAATAAAATGAAGCAAACATCCGAATTTGTCTGTAAATGCTTACTTAAAAATAACAAACTTCATCTTTAATTTTCATAGCACTTATCGATTCTCAAGAAGTAAAATACATTTTATAATTATTTTTGTATTTCATATTTGCCATCATACATTGGTTAGTCCTAAGTCAAAGTTGGATGTTAAGTAGATTCAATTCTCATTTTTATAAGCTTGCTTGATAACTCGCTTTCGGAGTAAAGCAAACTAATCGAATCGATTTAAATCGAACGATTCGAATTAAAGGTATCGAATTTAAAGCACATTCACCTTTATGAAAAGTTTTTCATTTTAAAGTAGGACTTTGAACTAGGAATGGGATATCTAAGAGATATGTTTGCTAAATAACGCCAATTTACTTAATTTTAATACGGGGAAATATTAATTCTGTGCTACCGATAAAAGTTTCTTTAAATATGATAACCTAGTATCGCATTTAATCGCAACTTAATGTGATAACTTAAGTATAAAATTTTAAAACAGATTAATGTGGTAACTTAAATATAGCATTTAAACACAAACGGTTTTAACGTAGGACTGCGTTCCTCCCATTGGGGTCTCAGGAAGAAATTTGATTCACACGCCAAAACGCCACGAAAAAACGTTGTATGGGAGATCCTCTATATCTCGGTAACCACACATGTTGAAAACACAGCTAATATCTTATTTTAGAGATAAAGGGTAACAACAGAAGTTACAAAAAAAGTTTGAAAATCGGAAAAGAGTCACGCGAGTAAAGTAGTCCTAAACCTTTAACATATCAGCGGCTGTTTGAAAAAGATAGCCTCCCGTCATTTTTTTAATATTAAGTTTTTCAAATACAAATATTTCAAATAAAAATCGCTTAGCAAATAACCTTTAGGAAATTCTAGTACTATATAAAAATTCGATAAAACGAAAATTCGATAAAGGCCTTTTCAGTATAAGTGCATCCTAATTCTGGAAGTCCAAATTTAGAAAAAGGAATCGGTATTAGACAAAAATTACTTTTCTACATAAATCTACCTTTACAATAAAAAACGACATTTCAGTACAGATCTGACACAGTAATCCATGGATTAAAAATAAGCTCAGATCTTGAAGTTTTATAGCGCATCTTGTCCTGGGATTCTGGCTTCAATGTTATAAGATAAGACAAATCTTTGGTACAATTTACGATGGCACCAATGTCCCAAAGTTTTCACTTTTCACCTCTAGTTTTGACTTTAAGTTAGTTTTTAACTTTACCAACTTGTAATATTTTTTTTTTATCTGAAAAGGACTTCTAACAAACATTGAAGCGCTGTATTAGTCATAACTGTCCACGCAAATCATCGATCACAAGCCAAAATTATCCTTAAGTTTTCTTGCAGGTAAACAAACTTACATTTGTTGAGATCTTCAAGAAAATCAACAGATTCCTCAGGGTAAGTCCAAAGCACAAACACAAAAAAATCCAAAGGTTTGGTTTGAGGCACAGAATTTTCCACAGTTCCAGCTAGCACATCGATTTAGTCCTTCACTGTTGGGGATGGTATCACAGTTTGATGGAATTTGACACCTGAATCTAGGATTTATACCACGAATGTAATAAGCACTAAATCAAAAGGAGAAAGTGGTGTATATAACAGCCAACTCCTTATTGGTTGTATTTGATGTAATTTTTTTAGGTGGGCGGGGTTAATAAAACAGTTAAATGGTGACGAAATGCTCCTCGTTATGGTTGGAGTGGCTCATATGCTGTTAATTAAAGGAAGATGAAACCGATTCTTGTTTGTCCTGCGCCTCTGTGTTTTTAGGTTAGACAACAATAATCGATGACCAGAGGTGCAGAACGATGAGGCTTCTGTGTGGGAAGCGTTGTTTTGTTGTTGCTGAGGCTCTTTTGTTTTTGCAGAGGGTACTTTCGAAGATTCGGCTTCTTACTTTCATCTGCGATAGGATCTGGAACAAAATAAGATTTTTATTGTCTTTTAGGTGTATTCTTGGTGTCATTTACATCAACTTTTAAAAACAAACAGGAGATCTTAAGATGTGTTTTATATTCCTATTGCGGATGAGCAAGAGAAATGAAATAGAAATGTTTGATCTGATTGATCTGGAACGCTTTGAATTGACAATAAGACAACAAAAAAAATACTGCAGATGATTTTGTACGAGTTTTTCTTTCAATCAAAAATAACTTTTTGATTTTTTTAGTACGTTATAAATGATTTTTTGATTTCAATTTAACGTGTTTCTAACCGAATATATGCGCATAATAGATCTTTATACATCAAACTTTGAATGTTAATCTAAGTAACTTGTTCAACTCAGAATAAATAAATAAATGTGCATGATAGGAATAAATATATTGGGTATGAATAAAGGTATCTGGTATGAATAAATGCACATGGTTCAAGAAATAAATGTCCTGAAAATGTATTGAATAAATAAGTAATAAATTAACTGAAATGTACCGTAGGAAGAGTAAATGTACTGTATAAATGAACATGACAAATTCAAAGTGGTTATGTGTTCCAATCGAACCTTTCTTATGAGTTTGTCACCTTAGATACTCATTAATGTTAATAATTTTTAAATCGCGGATATTAATTAATTACTTTTAATTAATTAAAGTAAATTATTTTTATATTGTATAAAAGAAGCATAATACCTTCCTTTAATATCAGTCTCTTAGTTTAGCAATTTTAACTATTATAAACGTACGTTTGGCGCAGCATGGCCACATTTGGCTCTTGCGCCAATAAATCCCAAACCAACCAACCAACCAACTATTAAGATTTTGTAAACATGACGTAGATAAACAACTTTTGATGTTTATTTTAAAATAAAGACCTGAATTTAAGTATAATTATATATTTACAATGACAAGTAATTTGTAAGTAGTAAAGTGCAATTAGAACAATGTCAATTATTACATAAACATTAAATAATTAATAAACAGTACTAATTTTCTCGATATTTAAGCTGAAATAATGTAAATATATAACTTGAAAATTTGGATACTTGAATTTTCCAATCGAATTTATCCTATACATCCACATAACGATGTCACTAATAACGTATGGTCCAAAATCATCAGACCTATGTGTTAAAGTACAAAACGCTCTCGATTGACATCTACAAAAATCCTCTTAAAACTCTATAAAAAATAGTTTCCTTCTCCATTAGTGGTTTGATACCGTTGTTTTACAGTTGTCAAATTTTCTTTTTTCTATCATAAATTAAAGCGTTCTCGATTAGTATCCATAAAAATTATCTCAAAATACAAAAAATTAACTTGTCTATAGATGGTTTGTGAATCGGTTGATTTTAAATTCAAATTTTCTGTTTTCTGGTAAAAACTTCGGAAATTGTTATGTGAATAAACTTACTTTATTCCATTTTAAATTAAGTAAAACTTTCTGTTCAAAGGCCGAAGTTGATTGCTGTATTCTCCACTTTTTTCAATTTTTTTAAAAATTGTAGCCACTTTTTTTTTTTTCTTTTGCAATATTAGTGCTTTTAATATATTCACTGGATGGAGTTACAACTTTAAACAAGTAATATAATTTTTTTTTAAGTCAGTACTACTTAGGTGATTCGAGACATAATGAAAAATGTACTGCGCATGCGCAAAGATATGGCTAAAATATGGGGGTGCTTTGATGATCCCATGGGCCAACCATATATCCAAGAACCAAGTCTGTAATTTTATTAGTTTTCGAGATATAATGAAAAACGTACTGCGCATGCGTCATGCAAAATATGAGATGACAGACAAACAGACAGACAAGAAAGCGAATTAATATTGCATTGTCATCTAGTTCTAAGCTATGTTTAAAGTTTCAAGTCTCTAGCTCATCGGGAAGTTAGTTTAAAATCGATTGCAAAATTTGAACAAGATATATATAGGGAGAGTGTGAACTAATAGTAGGAATTGGAAAAGAAATATAAACACTATAATCAGTAATGTAAATGAGTTTTCTTTGAATTATATAATAAAAATAGTAGTTTCATTCAATACGAATGGCAACATGCATGTTAAAAAGAAATCTTCATAAATATGGCCTTTTTGTGAAGTTTCATATTACATCGATGAAAATCAAGTATTTAAATTTTTCTGTACGTATTTCGCATACGAGAAAGTAAAAAGGAATTAAGGACTTGGCGAAAAACACCAACGAAAACAAAGTAAGAAAGGTGCAGTTGGGGTCCGCGCCGTAGAGTTTTCGTGAAGACGTCGGGATAAAATCATAAAACAAGTGTTTCATATTAATATATAATTTAATTATCAATCTCTTTAATACAATATTTGCACAGAGTAGTATAATGGTTATAGAATAGATAAATCACAAGCTACCACAGACCCTTGCTACATGCGATAAATTTGTGATTTATCTATTCTGTAACCATTATACTACCCTGCAAATATTGTATTAAAGCGATTGATAATTAAGTTACATATTAATACGAATTGCTTGTTTTATGATTTTATCCCGACGTTTTCACGAAAAATCTACGGCGCGGACCCGAACTGCGCCTTTCTTATGTTTTATTTAGAGTAGCTTTTGATGGCGCTATCTGTTGACAGTATGTAGAACTATATTTTACGTATGCGTAGTAAAACATTATTTACTGCAAATGATCATATTTCCCGTAATATTCAAATTTTAGCACAATGTTTCTTACACGTATTGTCAAGTATTCTGTAAGTTTCATACAATTCGAAAGAAAACTCTGCATGTTATAATAAAAAAAAACATACGGTGTTTGAAATTTTCAATTTAATACCGATTTTTACTTATATTCTCATAAATATTTTTATTTCTCTCTTTGAGTCTCAGTAATACTCCTCAAGCTCTTTAAAATGACACCAGAATCAATCTCCTAGTTAAACGCGTTTCCACTCTACACTTAGTCATAACCTTACATAAAGCTAATTCATAACAATCACGCGCATGCGCCTACACTGGTACGATGATGTCACAGGCAAAACAAATAGTATGCGAGAAACTCTTACAGATATTATCTATCCGTTGTGGGGTCAACCATTCTTTTCGCATTATTAATCTCGTAGTTATTAGCGATTCAAATCTGACGGTAGTTTGTCACACAAGAAAGTTCGACCGACTATCACTGTAACGAGCGGAAAGGCGTTTTCACGTCGAAACCGTGCTCTATCGCACGACCAGTTTCTTTTATGTGAATTATTAGAATTAATTATCATCCACAATAATTTCTTTTCTCGGAAAATTCGAAACCACTGTGAAGCTGTGTCCTTTGCAAAATTTTGCAACGAATTTTGTCGTAGATACGTCATTATTTGCCAGTAATAAGGCACTCACTCTATGATGGAATGAAGCACCGAGATGGATTCTCTGCAATGCCAAACATTATGCCATTGATTGAGCATCGGGAAAACATGTCTTGCATGCGCTACCCTCTTCAAGTTACCTCATCAATTAATTACATACCGATAATACATGTCGATAAGTAAGTTACCATATGTACTTTCTCCCGGTTTATATTTGTTAAGAAAAGGAAATAGTTTTAATCATAAGAATATTCGCAACTATTTTTATTATCATCAATTACATAGCTGATAAAATTTCTGAAAAAAAACTACGTTCCTCCCATTTGGGTCTCAGGAAGGAATTTGATTCACACGCCAAAATGCCACAAAAAACGTTGTATGGGAGATCCTCTATATCTCGGTAACCACATATGTTAAAAACATAACTACTGTCTTATTTTAGAGATATAGGGCAACAACAGAAGTTACAAAAAAAACTGAAAATGGGAAAAGAGTCACGCGAGCAAAGTAGTCCTACGCCTTTAATATCTGCGGCTGTTTGAAAAAGACAGCTTCCCGTCAGGTTTTTTTTTTGGATTAGCTTTTCAGGTGTTCGATCTTAACGTTTGATTAGCGCAAGAAACTACTAAAAATCTTTTATAGGATAAATAAGAACGCATTAAAGGAGATATTAGGATTTTTGGGCTCATATTTTTCATATATGTAGGAATTGTATTTTCCCAGTCTAGCTTAAAAGCGTAAGTTTAATTCCTTCCTAATAATATTTTCTCACTTTCCGAACAAGATAATTTGAATAATTGTTGTGTCAGCGGAAAGATATCGGAAGGTAACGATCACACGCTTTTTCACAGTAATCGCGTGATGCGTAGGTGTAAGCTCTCCGTTAAAAACTGAGCGTAATGTTTGAATCCTGGAGAGATGACTTTTTGAATTCAGACATGCGGTAGGTGAGAACAACGAGCTAAGGGGTCTTTTACCTGTTAGCACGGCGGCGTTGAGCGATCTCTGTAACTAAACCTTTTAAAAGCAGTGTAAGTTTATTTTTACTTAAGTAAGTAACAAACACTAAATCCTTCTTGTCTAAAATGTAAATAATGCCTGTGTAAATACTTTTCTCATTTCATATTATGCTTTTTTAATAAATAAATACTTCAGTTTCATCTACTGTTTCTCCTCCTTTATCTTTGGTGCATTTACCCCTAGAGTGTTCCTTAGATGAAGCATTTTTACTTGTAGGCGGGTTTGGGATTTAACCTCCCACATATATACTAGCAGAAAAGTTCATAAAATGAAAAGTTCTAAAAGAGACCAGAAGATCCTTAATAAGTTTAAAAGTACATGTTATTAAGAATTCAACTCCAACTCAGGTATGATAAATAATCTCTCGCTGCTTTATGACAGATTCATTTTTCAACACTGTTACTGTTGCATTCATTTAAATTAATTTCGTGATATGCTGGATATGGAAGTCTTTCTTTTCCTACATGTAGCTAAAATAATGCACTTTTACAGAAATTTTTCGTGATTTAAATAGTCAAGCAAAGGGAAAAGACTTCATCAACCAATCTTCCTCGTTCTTTATTTCATTCCAGTTTTCTTCGTATTTTTAGTTTCCATTACAGGAAAACTAAATTTAATAAAAAGAAATACAATAATATAAATAGAAATGCAAAAGACATTATAACTCTTTAATTTTGTATTCGTGAGTATATTAAACGTTATGTTGTATAAAGAGTGTGAAAGAAAGAGAATGGAAATAATTCAATGTTTCAAGTACAGAATATGGGCATGCATTTAAATTTCAGTACAATATCCCTTAAAAGTTCTTCTAGAAGGTTGTTTTTTGATCTCGTTATTTGTTTCAATTGACCTAAATATGTAGCACGTTTTTGCTAAAAAAATGCGTCAAAATTTAATCAAAAACATCAAATCGTATTAGGATTTCTGTTCATGAATTATTTTTTGGAATGTAGTTTCCAGTTGAATGTGTATTTTGCTACCAAAATTGAACTTTTTGCTCTGATTTTCATGAAAGCAAGACCCAAACTTTGTCTGCAGTCTCAGTAGAAGAGTAACTCCTAAAAAATAAAGGGTAAGGAGTTTTAAATGTCCCTCACACATTTAACAGACTTAGTAGAAAAATTTTACCAATTTGGCGGTATTTTCAAGATTGAATACAATTTTTCAGTTTTTTTATTGCTAGAAATTTTAGCATATAGCAATTAAAGTTTGAGACAGGATAATGATCTGGATAAAGGCATTGTTTTTACTGTATAATTTCGACGAAAAGGTTTTCAACGATAATCTTTTCATTATCTAACGACTGCAATTGGAATTTGTAGCGATAAAACTAAATCTAAGCCATGAGTACCACAGATATGATAAAATAAATAAAATTATGAAAATGAAAGTTTTCAAACTGTCAATGTTGGGGAAACAATTTGAATTTGAATCTTATTTAAAGAATTTCCTAATTTTTTTTGCAGTGATTACATGGTTTATGTTTCAATTTCAGAAGGAATAAGCTTATGGGCTACCAAGCTGTTCCACTCTGATTTTTTTTATAAAGTATTAATTAATAAAAGAGGTTTTTACTATCAATATATTTAAAATAATTGTCAAAACCAGAGGACCAGTTCTCCAGCCCCAACCACTGGACCGATTTCGACAATTTTTATTTCATACGAAAGCTTATAACCTCTAGATATGTCATCAATGATCGCCTGCCGCCCACCACCCTTCATTTTCGAGATATATCGCAAAATAAAATTTTGGCAGAGTCCCTCAGTCTCTACAACCGCCAATTCGCCAGTTTATTTCGCCAAGTTGAAAGCATAGCTACGAGCTATTAATATTACAGGCGAACAGCAGGTTGCCAAAGACGGCTAGTGCACAATTAATTGGAATACTCCTTAATGCATAATTTAGTTTGCTTTTATCTGTCAATGACAACTTAGGATTTCATTGCTTTTCATAAATTTGACCAAAGCTTTTAACTGTCAGTGTAATAATAGCAATACAAGAAGGAAAAAAAGCCCTTCCAAAAATATTTTACCATCATTTTTTGCCCATAATTTTACACGAGGGATTTGCTTTATTATCACTTCTACTAATTAAATTTCTATCTTAATAGAATAAATAATCAGAGTGACATGATGTATGTAACTGCACTTGTCATCTGACATCCAACTGCACAGGTGCCATATTACGTAGAACTTCTCTGAGCGATCTCTTTGCATCTCCACAACAGAATTTGGTTAATTAAATTGGTACAACTTTGATATTCGGCATCACTGGCGATAATTTTGTTTTGGCGAATTTTTTTCAACAGCTTCAATATAGGACCCCATTGGCGATATTTTGTTTTGACGACTTTTTTCAACAGCTTCAATATAGGACCCCATTGGCGATGTTTTGTTTTGACGACTTAACGATACGATGCTCGGTTAGGCGACAAAAAAGTCGCCAATACAAGATTATCGCCAGTGATGCTGTCAAAACTGTTCCATTAAATTTTAGTTTGCCAAAAGAGAAAATATTTTTGATTTAACTGGGGCAAATCGAACTACATTAAAAAATTTGGAACTATTTTAGTGGAGAAATTTTCAAAAATTCTATTGGAATTATTTAGAAATTAGGAATCTTAATGTGAATATCGTTGCTTCGATGCCTTAGTTTGTGTACCAAACCAAGTGGGCTTTTTGGTTTTGATATTTTTTATGGTAGAGTTCTCGGATACAAGACACCTTTAGCTTAAAGTAGATTTTTAAGGCATAAACAATAATAATTTTGATATCTTTTTATTGACCAGATTTGCATCGACTTTACTGGTGATCCACAGTCACTTTACAGACGGGAAGTGTTCAAAGATCGTTGTTATATCGCATTCTGGTCGTTGCAACAGTTCGTTTCGAATCTAGAGTATCATCCACCCCTCCCCCTCCAAAAAAACTTACACCATTGAGTTTAGTTTGGTAAATACAGAAACGGGTTTAATTTTTAAATCTTTATTTATGACTTTACGTCTTACGAACTAAGGAGCTCCAATTTGCACATTGTCTTAAATTGTGCTGTGATGTCATGTAATTTATCATATTGTAAGTTAAAACTGCAAAATTAAATTGGCTCGGCGTATTTCACGTGTTCTACGTTAGCATGAATTGATTATATTTATTGCAAACATATAATCTACACGATATTATTATATAAAAAATAATTAGTATTTTCCTCTCTGGAAATCTTGGTGGTTTTCCGTTTCAACAGCAACCAAAATGCATGCCAATTGATATAAGAACATCTGTCAACCTAAAGGGAAAAGTACCATAATGATTTGAAAGTCAGGTAATGATGGAATTACATTATTAATATTTTGCAAGATGTTTATAGAAACTAGTTGAAAGTCCAACAACACATATTGTTTCTACATATGAAACTGGTAGTTATATTTCTTAAGTTAGAGACATTTTTGTTCTTTTATTTGAATTTTTTCTTCTGCCTTCCTCCCATCAACAATGTGCTGACACTAATTGCAGCTAATATAGAGTTTTATGTCGGTATGACCCATAACTTGTTGAGAAGGTATCACTTTCTCACATTAAATATGCACAAGGTTGTAATTTCAGAACACATAAAATTTTTCGCGCCTTAATATCCAGAAGCTATAATTTCTATCTCTTCTGTATTTATTTTTTGCTGTTAAAATAGAAAGTGATATTGGGTTAAGACAGATCAGTATTTCTGAGCATCAATCAGGGATAATCTAGAATTGGGGTGGGGATGGGAGGTCAAATTGGAACTATGAATCGAAAACTGGTACTCCTCCGGCTAATCCTTAACTTCTGGTTCCTTTAACATCAGCATTCATGATGCCTCTAGCCTGCACGGAACGGAAATTAAAGATACCGAAATGAATTCCAAAAATGATTATGGTAATGAAATCAATTACGATGATAATTATTCATTTAATTAATATTCTTTTATCTTTTGTTGGATAAAAGCTTATAAAGTGATCCCATCAATCAGTAATTTTTAAAAATTAAATAAGTTCAAAGATCCAAACACCGAGACAACCCGGCTAATCCGGACTTTTAGTCATTTAAGTTAAAGGCCAGAAGAAAGATGCTTTTTCTGACTCCCGTTTAAATCAGATGGTCAAGTTCATGTAGGCTTCTGTTTAATTTTTTTTATGAAGAAATTTAAACAAAATCTTCTGCTTTGGAAATATTGCTTCAAACAAACAATTTTGGTAAGCAGAAGTTAAGTTGGAATTTAGTTTTGTTATTCAATTCCCGTTTTGAAGCAACATGTGGGTTATTTTGGGACGGATTTCGTAATTTTGAACAGCGGCCAGATGACGAAGGCGGCATTCGAGCTGGAACCCGCCTCTCCAAGCTTCCGCACCATAGTCAGCATTTGACCAAATACGTATGACTTAACTTATAAAAGGCTCGCAAACATGACGATCTCTAGTGGAATGGTGTTTCGAAACTGGAACCCTTCGACAGCGAAGATGAGAACTTGCCGCTCGGCCCCTGCTTCACTATAAATCAGAAATCAAGAAAAACATTAAACTAATTTATCTTCTCAAAATTTGAAAGTTTTGCATCAGAGCCATTTCTCAGGATCTAGAGAACTGCTCTAGACTCCACCGAACCAAACCTCAGACCTTGGAAATTTGTATCTCCAAGTCAGTGACTGGGATAATCATAATCCTTAGCAGAATCGAGTAAGATCACCATTGTGAGCTATAAATTCGCATCAGTAAAATTAATCATTTTCATTCAAGGGTATTAATAGCAACAGTTGAAGGAAAGTTCGATCACCCGGCGAAAGCTTCAATGATCGAAGTTCAAAATGCTAGCTAATTAATTCACTCGGGGAAAGTTTCTAAAATAAGTGAATTCACATTATTGTTTCCAAGTAGACCGTGATTTCCAACACTTTCGAATAAAAAATAAAAAAGAAGCCGCGAGAAGATACATTGTTTGGAAATCTTAGTGCTTTGCCAAGGACGGTTTTATCGCTGGACGCTACATCAATGATGTCACTGAAGCGACTTAAAAGGTGTTTGTTTTAATTTCATTCTTAATTATTCGGGTCAGCAGTCGGCCAGAAGAATCACATTCCATCCTCGCCCAAAGCGTTTGTATTTCTTGTTAGCCGCCATTTTTAATTTGATGAATTCGCAGTCTCGGTGTGATTGAATGGATGCGTCTAAGCGGTTCGATGCGCACAAGTTGTGATTTGCTTCTTTTGAGTATTGCGCATATTATGCCAGTGGAATGACATGAATTGAAGACTTAATTACATCACATCCTGTGTTACATACGATGTTTTAATTAGAGCCTTGTTTGATTTGTGCTGTGTGAGAATTTTGGCAGGGAAGGGCCACACAAGTGAAGGATTACACATCGCTTGTGCAATAATGTGTATTGTGCTTTCGAGAGAAAATGGCAGAAAATATTGTTTAGGTTTCGCGTTTTACCAATTAAGGAAGTGTGTTACGAATAAAAGACTATATTTCCATAACTCATTTACGTGTGCTGAAATTCAGTAGCATTTTGCATAGCCTTATTTTCTGTAATTTCTGTCACAACTTTCGGGAATAATTGCAAAAGTGTTTTTAATGGTACATTGTTAGTTCCATACAGTAACATAGTTTGGTTCAAAAAAGACGTTAATCAATTTTTAGTACGGATTCCATTACTTTAATGCAGTCATTTAGCCTTCGAATAAACATATGTCAGCAAAATTGTACAGTTTCCACTGGTAAAACAAACATATACACAACTTTTCACCTTGTGGGGTTTACGATTTGCTATACTCTTGAGCATTCAGGATAATAAAGGCAATAATCTTCTAAATCTTTCAAAGTTTCAGGGATATGCTGTGGTGACTATACGTCCCGCAAATTTCGGGATAGACCCACGTTTTACAGTTCTGTCCCAGTTTTCCAAGAAAATAGAGATATAATGGGTTTAAATATTACGGTTATGTATATACTGCTTTTAAAGTCCATCCAAACATATTTTCTCTGTGCATTTTCAGAAAGGAGATAGGTGCTGAGAAGCACCATGTCCTTAAACAGGGAAAATTAAAAGACACCAAAGATACTTAAAAACAAGCAAGAATTCCGTATAGGAATTTTCACAAGACATCTGACCAAGGAAAGGCATGAAATTGATTGTTTAAAATATTCTAACCATGGAGATGGAAAACTCAAGTTCAAGGGGAAGAAACAGATACTGTACGAAAAAAGTGAATTTTAAGTTTCAAACAGCTGCTTTCATTTCGTAAAAGGGAACAGGTCAGGAAAAGCGGTTTTTTACATGCTTGCTATCGAGTATGGTGTGAGATTCTACGGTCGCTCGGATTCGTCATCGGTTGCTATAATTTGTTTTGCATTAATTTAATGTTAAATTTCAAACAACGATGAATCTGTCTTTTTCGAAACTGTTAGTGACCAAAATTTAAGCTTATTGGCGGGGCAAATTGTCAAATACAATGCATATTAAAGGCACTAGAAATTATTCCTAACCATTAAAAAGCCTAGTCTTTATCTTCATTAATTGCTATAAGCGGAATTTAAAATCAATTAGAATATGATTTTAAAGGCATATTCCAAATTAAATAGACATTCTTAAATACAATGACATGTAATATAATAAACTTTTCACCTGAGAGACATTTCTGTCAATACTATTAGGATATTTCCGGGGAAATAAATGCTTTTAAAACTGCTTACTTTGCTGTTGCCTTTAATTTTGTTTGAATAATGATACCAGAGATGAGTTTTATACTGAATAAGATGTTATTCCGGTCCAGAGAATGGAAAAGATTTCTGATCCATTCTTGAAAATTTAGATTTCCAAAACCATCGTGGACTAATTCATAACTTTCGCTAAACTGAGCTGGGCACCATTCTGAAATGGGTCATACGTCTTCTTTCGAATCCAGAGTGGATCAAAAGAGTTTTAGCTGCCCTGTTCTGGATAGCAGCACCTTTTAAAATGATTCCATTTCAATGTTTATAAAATAAGACGCCAATCTCAGTTTAGTGAGAATTGAGTATTGGTCCACTTTGGTTCTCAACGCCTCAGTTATTCTCACTCTCATTTTCTAACGCTGAATTATTTGAGAGGATTATCAACGAGAGAAATAATCAGAGTGTTCTCGTTTTGGCGCTTTACCTAAGCACGAATTTAAATTCTGCATATATAAAATGTTTTCGTTTTTGTAGTCAGTAAAAAGCCGAGTTATATTTTGATTTTCTTTATTATCCAAATACTTAAGTCATTTTTCTGAGAATGGCGGATATACGTGCATCTTAGTTGAAGTTTCAAGTAAAAAGCGAACAGAAACTCCCTGCATTTTCTCAGATAAGGGAATAACATATAGATACGTGGTCAAAGTGAAGAGAATATTGGCTATTTTTAATAAATTACGTAAGCGTTTTAGGGAAAAGTATGGCGGCAATAAGTCTCTGATTTCGCGATTTATGTTGGCGCGTGGAAGCGATTAAAATATTCTTTTAGTAAAAAGTAAACCAAACGAGAGATTTAATATACCTCCAGCGCGGGAAATAAAACGAAACTGGAGTTTAAGAAAAGCGATTTTGGAATACATTAATATAGTACTAAGAATTTAAAATATATAATATTAGAATTTAAAGTAAAATTAAGTGAGATTATTACATGTATAAGTTTTTCAAAAACGAAAATCAATTTATCATTAGCAGCTTTACAAATGTAGCAATCATTTAATTTTGAGATAGCTTTCTAGAAGGTTAAGCTCGTATCGATTCAGTTAATTTTCAGATATGTTATTCGCTTAAATGTTGTTATATATTTTTAGACGCAATAATGCATAAAATAATCGCATCTCCACCGCCGTTTCTAAATGAGATATACTGACGACACATTAATCCTTTGAATCAAATGACTAACGAATGAAATATTCTGATAAT
>BGPR01000320.1:297853-333900 GCA_013235015.1 Araneus ventricosus
GTACACTGACGACACACTGATATTAATCCTTTGAATCAAATGACTAAAGAATGAAATTTTCTGATAATTATGTGATATTGTCAAAATATAAAAATATGAATCAAAAATAATATTATATTTACCTGGACTTATTGTTTATAGAACGCGTTTAGAAAAAAAAAGAAAAATCAATTTTTTTCTGCAAACTTTCTTTTCATTTTTCAAGTATTCTGTAATTTAATGTTTCATATGCGTAAACATGACTTTTAATGAGAACCCTGCAAAATAAAATAAAATACTCGTCAAATGAAGAGAGCCAATTTAATTTTGAAACCCACTGTACATTTTGTAGGCAGGAAAAGGATATGATTTCACAGCATAGAATAAGACAGCGTGCTGTTGGATGCAAGACGACATGCTCAGTTACTTTTCTCACCTGATAGTGATAACAACTAAATTGACATCATTAATTTTTACTCACCATCGTTCGTTTCTTTACTCTAACTATTGAAACAAGGCGGAATATACATGCTATTCTTATAACTAAATTTTGAATGTTATTTAAATTAAGATTTCAACAGAAAAACCCTTTGGAATAATTATTAATAATTAATTCTGATATTATTAATTAATTAATATTACGTGTATGATTGCCGGGTATCTTATTATTTTATCATGAGCATTTGTGCCAATAATTCAATTAATGAAGCATAATTTTGAATTTAAACCTCAATTTTTTGATAGTTAAGCATACTGACTAAGCATTAGCATACTAATTAATTTAAGGTTTTAATAGAAAAAAACCTTCGAAATATTACTTAATATCTTATGCATGGATGGTTCTTATTATTCTATCATGGATATTTGTGCCAATAATGAAATTGATGAAACATAATTTTGAATTTAGACCTTTAGTTTTTAGCGTACTGATAGACAGAAAAGATTTCTTGAAGTATATAATTTTCGTTACTGAAGATTTCAATCTGCTTTTTATTGTATCAATACAAAAACGAGATCCTGTTTTTCTTTTTATCTTAACTCGAAAGCTGCACACGCAGATCTCACTGTTTCGTTGAAGAGAAAAGCTTAGGAACTAGAAATAGTTATCTCCGATAAACAGGAAATGAGGAGTGCGGAATTAAATCTGAAGGTTATTTTTTTCCTAAACGGGAACTCCCCGTTTACATTATGCCGGCAATCGTTATTATTCGGAACGAGGATATTTTTTTCCCTAAATGGGAACTCCCCGTTTACAGTATGCTGAAAATCATTATTATTCGGAACGAGGATATTTTTTTACTTAAACGGGGACTCCCCGTTTGAAATATGCTTACAGTTACTTATATTTTTTTCTTATATTCGGGTCGAGAAAAACTGGACGAAAAACGTGGCCATGGAAATTTCTAGTAAAATTTCTACTTCATAGTTACTTTTTTTGGCTTGATAATCTGACTGATGTATTAATGTTTTTCATAAAGGTGAATCCTCCCGTTCAAATGGAGGAAATATATTCCATGCATTTCTATACATTTAAAAAAATAAATGCATTATCCGTCAAAAAAGATAAAAATTAAAAATTAGTCTAAAATTTTTAATTTACTAGAATATCCTATTTATTGGTTCAAAATTATGTTTGAGAGAAAATGTTCTAATTTTAATAAAATTATAAACTTATTTATTTTACGAAATAATGTATTTTTTGGCGGAGTAATTTAATTTATCAATGCCTACTAACTACCGAGGCCGAGGAAAAAAAATACGCTCGCAAAATTGGTAAATGGTGTCTCTTTCGTATTGCAATATTCTCAATTTAAAATCCAAAACATATTTTTCAAATGTATTAATTTAACATCGTTTTCGAAATATGACATTTGCATTCAGCTTATGAGCAGTAGCGTAGCTAGAAGAGGGTGAGCTTTGGTTTAATTATATTAACGTCCCGTTTTGAAGCAACACAAGAGCTAATTTGGGACCGACCTCGTAATGATGACCAGGACGACGCCTGAGCTGGCGCCCCTCCCGAAACTTCCACGCCACACCAACGGGAGGACGTTTGGACACTATGTATGATTTAGCAGGTCCCATACATGGCGGATATTCAGTGGAATCGGGTTTCGAACCTGGAATCCTTCGGTCTCAAAGCCGAGACCTTACCGTTAGGCCACTGCGGCCTGGCGGCAAAATCTGACATGTAGGAAACCAATTTTATAACCAAGAAGAGCAGCAGCATTAGCTCAATCTTTGTGTATATATAAAAAAAATAGATAATGCAATTAATTCGCACTTTACGCCTTATGTTTCTAAATTGCCGATATGTTAAAGGAAAGACTATATGCGGAGATCTAGGGCTTCAAACGACGAATTTATAAAATGTTTTTTTTCCTTTTTTTTAGATTTATGTGCCATATGTAACTTATAAAAGAAGGGCGGTATGTTGCAACTTCGCCCTGGGCGACAGAAGTTACAGCTACACCACTGCTTATGAGTAGGATATATGAGGAAAATATATCACCAGATCTTCTTAATTAATTATTTGGGATTTTTTAAAAATTTCGACCTCGAGGTTTTGATGAATTTTCACATTTTAGACCTCTCTGAGCCTGGAAAAAACATTTTTGAATTATGTTTGAATGTCACACGATAATTAAAGAAATATAGCGAGTTAGAAGGATGGAATTTGGTACGTGGTCTTACATCACAATGGTAGATATTTGTCAAATTTTTAACCAAATCCTTCAAACGGAAGTCAGTCTGCCTGTCCTTCCGCGCTTATGTGAGTGTTGTAACTCAAACAAGCTAAATAGATGAAATCTGGCACATTGTTTTATCACCAGAAATGCAAATTAGTATCAAAGTTTAAACCAAATCCATCAAAGGGTTGAGTATCTGTTGGTCTTTCTATTGGATTGTACGTGAACGCGATGACTCAAACACCCAATAAGCAAGAAAAATGGATTTCAGTATGTGATCTTGACACCGAAATTATAGTCTATATTAAATTTTGGCCCGAATTGGGTAAGAGAAAGAGGCCCAAAGTGCACATTCGATTTTCTTCATTATACGACGATGCACCCTTTTTGTTGAAGAAAGTCGAAGGTAGAACCAATAATAATTGGGGAAACTCTTAGAACTTTTTGGGTAGGTATTTCATAGTTAGGGTTGCTATAACTGTCAAACATTGATACGGAACGTTTAAGTGCTAAATAAATAAAACATGAAAAAAGTGTAGGTAAAAGTGGGTAGGTATGATTTATTTTATTCTGATAAAAAATCAATAGAGTTTATAAACATTCTAATAAAATGAACACGTAGTATAACAAACAAGATGCGAGGCTAATCCTTTTTAGCTCATTTATATTTTAAAGTTGATTTTACTTTTAAAATTATATCATTTTCTTTCACATAATATTAAAATTTGGCGCAAGTCATTTTAAAATTACAATGACAAATCAAAATTTCTTCCGTTGTCTTCACTGACAACCCGTTTCTTTCGTCCGACCAATAAGTCAATATTATGGGAAATATTCTCTCCACATTTGCATTGTGGGCTGGAATGGCAAACACGTAGTCTTATAGCTTCAATAGACACGACTTCTGATCAATATACTTTGTATCTGCAAAAAACTTCAGCCATTTATTTTCCGTACTCAATTTCATAGTTGTTTTCCAGTTTCGGTTGGTATTATTTTTCTCTAAATATTCTTTTAGATATACTAACTGGTTGATTAGAACCTGTGGCCAATATCGATGTTTCTTACTTGTAAATATGCCATAGTATGTTCTTAATGTTTTCTGTCCCGAAAACGGGACAAAAACGGAACAAATAATAATACGGGACTGAATAGTGAAATACGGTGACAGTCCCGTATATATGAGACGTATGGCAACCCTATTCATGGTACATTTTAATAAAAGAGATAAACTGTGTTCATGTAGCAACTTTATTTTTAAATATCGAATCGGAGATGATGTTATGATTTTTTAAAAAATCACAGTGTAATCTTTACAGAAATCAATTTGACCTCTCTCTGATCAACCTCTCTGAATATGGCGATCATTACAGTTGGTATTTTTATCGGCGGTTGTGGCTATCAGATTTTGAAGCACCGCCTACCCATCTCAACGAACGAGCACCATTCTCGCGATGTTCAAGTTGCGCTACGAACGTAATTTTGCCAAGAATGTATCCGCTAAATAGTCTTAGGGAAATCTTTAAAGCGATGCATTTTCATAAGACATGGAGTTAACCATTCTTGATATTCCTCTTATTTTTACATGGAGCCTAACTGTGGATTTGGGCATATGAGACAAACTTCATAACATTAGTCAAATGTTTTGAAATACAAATCGAAGTTATATTCTAAAATTTGTCCACTCCCCGAGGAACACCTCAAATATAAGGATGAGAATCGACCCGACTCATTATGCTGGTTCTCGCTTCCTCTTGGGGTATAGAAACGGTGGTGAAGTCATCACTGATGATGGGGCGTACTTCCTTAGAGAAAGGTTGGTGCATGGGTCGGTGATAGCCATTTTGTATTTAACACAGTATCCGTGTTATTATTCACAGCAAGCTAGTCATTCAGCTACATTCCAAGACGTAAGCTTGGTCGGGGCAAGGATTATTTTTTTCATTGTCCTTAAAATTTCTGAATCTTAAGTTAGTGTTAGTTAATTAGTTACTTCAGTGATGATCCTTAAGAGTTGTGTTTCCTTTCAGGAAGGAACGATGGATATCGAGTATTTGAAAACTTCAATCGGAGGGTACCTATCACGGGCACTTACTGAACTAGCTATACGACGACCAGAACGGCCTGTCGAATTCTTGGCCTATTACCTCATATCGTTGCACGAGAAGGAGCTTGAGTTGCAGAAGGCTGAAGAACAAAAGAAGAAGAAGAAATCAACAAGTCGGGTGAAAGTAACAGCAGCGCCCACATCCGACACCAACCAGGTTGTGTCCTCTGTACTTGCGGAAATTATGGACAAGTGTACAGATCTGTATGATCCTGAGGTGAAGGATTCGTCTGTGAACATCCTTAAGACAAGTGATGTAGACATTCTTGATAGACGTTTGACAGCACCCACCATCATAGACGATGTTTCTCATCTTGATGAGAACATTGCACGT
This sequence comes from Araneus ventricosus, assembly GCA_013235015.1. Taxonomy (NCBI): domain Eukaryota; kingdom Metazoa; phylum Arthropoda; class Arachnida; order Araneae; family Araneidae; genus Araneus; species Araneus ventricosus. The sequence continues at coordinate 302,964 of BGPR01000320.1, forward strand.
TTGGTTATAGGTGATGAAAAAGAATTTACGGCTGAAGTGCAAAATGAGATACCTCATAGCTACGAATTGAACACTGAAGCCCTACCTAAAGCTATTCAGTCTTCATCACAGCAGTTTATAATCCCTGGTACCTCTACCAACGATTTACAAATTGATTCAGATTAACCATGGAGTCATAATAAACGTAGTCTATTGGGACGATTGTAGCACTTCCTAAAACCTTTTCGAATGGAAAGATATATTTATATTTATTTGTAAGTGACGAAAATTTTGTATGATATTTATGGCTAGGTAGAAACAAAAATCTATGTATGGGAAAAAAATAAAATTCCTATCGAATGTGTTATATTACCATGGATTTAATTATAGGCAATAGAATAAGGCACTGACAATATCCGAATGTCTAAGACTATATAAAATTTCTTGAAAGAGTGCTAGATCAGTTATAGACAAAACGTCATTTGTCTTTCTTCCTTCCTTAGTTTATTTTGATATTCTATTAGTATTTTTTTTTGCTTCGAGCGATATTGTAACGAGGATAAATAGGTAGAAGATCGTAGCTCTGAAATTTTCTTGAACACTTGAAATTTGATTCCAATAGTGAAGAAAAGGCGGCATTCCCTAAATGGTCCAATAAGAAATAAATGGCATATAACTTGTATTTTCAATTAGGTTGTGGTGCGGTGTGAGCAAATTGAAGTTTTTATCCATTAAAAACACGGAATTTATTCAACGAGTTTTATAAATACATAAGTTGCTTTGTGCCTCTTTATTTGTTTTGGCTTCTGTTGTTCATGTTACAAAATAAAATTTAATTCTTATACGGAATTTCAATTTGATTTGCTATTATCGAATTTAGGTTGCACGGGTAGTAAGCTGGTATTGAATTCTGATCACAATTTATAAGCTGTGATCGGAAAGTAAAGAAAGATATATATTTTCTGCAAAACGTTCGCAGTAAATTGTTATACACTCCTGCTAAAAAATAAGCAACAATCACGAAAAGACGCGGTACACATGCAAAACGGTGAATTAAAACACACAATTTACATATGAGGTAGAGGTTGCATCGCCGCATGCAAATAGGCAACCAAAATTAGCATAAAACGCAATCCCGCGGTCACACCGCAACGCCTTAAGAAGGGGCTTGCCGGACCTATGCTTCAGTTCACAAGCAGCGATAGCTCCGCGGAATCTGAGATAGACAAAGCGGAAAGCATGAGTAGAAGAAACCATTTGCACGATGAGATGCGTTGGAGGGTTGTCGGTATGTTGCAAGCTGGTGCAAGACAATCTGCTGTTGCCAGAGAGCTGAATGTATATCAGCTGTAGTGTCATCCATAAGCTGTGGAACCATTGCCAAAGGGATCAAAACGCCAGTAGAAGACGTGGGTCTGGACGCCGAAGAATCACCACAACGGCAGACGATCGCTACGTGTTTCAATGTGCCAGACGCCGAAGGACACTAACAGCGCGACAGCTGACGTCGCAGCTCTCTGTTGATGCAGGAAGGACCATATCCCGCCAAACTATGTCGTGCAGACTGCATGAAGGAGGAATGTTCGCACGACGACCTGTTGTTTGTGTGCCTTTGTCCCCAGCGCACGTTAGAGCGCGGCTGTGACCCGTGAACGTCGCAGTTGGACACCAGAGCAGTGGGGACACGTACTCTTTACGGATGAGTCTCGATTTAACATCCAGATCGATTCCCGAAGGGCAATGATGTGGCGAGAGCCAGGGACACGCTATCGCGCGCCAAACATCGTCGAAAGAGACCATTACAGAGGTGGTGGGTTACTTGTCTGGGCAGGGATAGCAACGAACGGCCGAACCAACCTCTAACCGTGTAAGCTAGGGGTTCCGTCACAGCTGTCCGATATCACGACGAAATCCTACACCCTCTTGTGCGGCCTTTTATCGCTGCAATGGGTACCGACGCGCCTCCAGGCACCCTCTACGAAATCCAACAACCTCTACTACAGGAATGGGCATTATTAACACAACAAGCGTTCAACGACACTATTGCCAGCATGCCTCGCCGTTGTCAAGCATGCATTTCACCTAGAGGGTATCATACCCGTTATTAGCGTGTGGTTCCCATTGCACATTTTGCCTACCAATTTGGGCTGTCGCGCCGCGACGGCCGTAATATATGTGTTTTGTTTGTCTTTGCTTAATTGTTTGATATGTGGTCTAGTAATGCCACACCTACCTCGTGTATAACTTTCACGTATATCCATTAAACAGTTTTTGTATTATTCCGAGTTTTTCTTTTGTTGCTTATTTTCTGAGCAGGAGTGTACATTGTGGTAATACTTCCTTGTCTATTAAGCATTTCACAAAGGTAAGTGCCAGTAATTGATGCCTGCATTTCCGAAAGTTTGCTTTTGTTGATTTATGAGTGATCAGGATATATACGATAAACAATAAATTGACACTGTTATGCATTCAGGAACCAACTGTCATCCTGTGGGTTTTACTTTTAATAGTAAAACATTTTTTTCCTTGAGTGCGTATAGTGATCACGAGTCAGGGAGTTATGATGATGGGAATACAAGTATGGCATCATGTAATGGTCAAAGTGACCTTGGAGGACATATGAACCCTAAGAAAAAAAAATCTGACTCAGCTTCAGTATAAGAGGGGTAGGTCGTCTACCTGGAGATCTTTCCGTGGAGCAAGTACATGTTTCTGTTTTTTTAGTGGAAAGTCTCCAGAATTCAGCCCTATTGCAACAATCAAGTCGTTTCTAAAGCACACATTGGTCTATCAGTTTTTGAATAATGCTGCTGGAGAACACAGCCAGGAATACAACTCATAACGTTCTTCCTCCGATGAATGCTCATCTACCATGCTTTAATCTACTCGACTATATACAACAGTAGCAGTATATAGAATATTTAGAACTCATGGATCAGTTTTTGAAAAATGCGGCATTAGAAATTTTTTTCTGGAATATTTAACGAAGACAACTATATCTCAAAATGTGCGATTTGAAACTGTCTCCCAATTGCACAGTGGCTCCAAACTGTAAGATAATGCCGTTTTTCCTTTTGATTAAACATTTATTTTTATAAATATCTGTGATGCATTAAATCTCTCAAAACTTTTTACCACATAAAAAAAAATTATATATACACGCAGACATATTCGCAGAAGAATTTTTTTTATTTTGGATTTTAATTTATATAATAAAATACAAAGACAAAACAAATATATTCAAAATAAATAAACAGAAATCTAACATTTACTACTAAATATCGTTCAATTTCCCAAAATGCAAAATGAGTCTTTACCATGAAGATACCATCAGAAAAATGAGAAATAAATAGATGAAAAAGAATCCATGATCATCGATGAAATAACTAACTTATATTTTTCTTAGTTTATGAAATAAAAAATAAATGTCAGCACGAACTTATAAATGATGTAGCAGTTTTATTATTCGGAAAGTAGCCTGAAGGTACTGTTAAATAATAAAACTCACGATGAAAGAGATTCAAATAATATATTTCAAAATAACCAATTTACATTCAATTTTGCAACTCCTTTTTTTCTCAAGTAATATTTCTGATTTAGCCTGAAGTAGAATCTACAAGCAGTTATAAAACTCTGTGGTAATACTGAAGTCAGAACATTTTTGGCTTCATAATGAAGAAAATATAGAAACAATAGTTTCATACTGTAAATTACTTTTTAATCTTTATACATGTACTTAAATGATTCTTAGGAAGGCTTAAGGATACGTTTTGCTACATTTCATTCAACTGTCGCCATCATTTTCTTATTGCAATTATCACATGTAGATTGAAAATACGCTTCAAGCAGTCTGTACTATATTAGACGGAAATTGCTGTTAGAAGGTTGTCGTGACAATTACTTGAGAACCAATGAAAATATATGGAGATTCTTCAAATGTGTAACGCTTCTAATTTCAGAAATATAAGGCGTGAAAATTTTACAGATCTAGACAAAAACGATTCCTTAAGAAAGAACTAAACCAAATTGAAGGTTATTCCTATTATGATTTTCCTTTGAAAACCTTAACATGGTTGATGCACCATATAATGAATGATAAATAAATATTTGGCATGATAAGAGAAAGAAATGCGCTTAAATCTTGTGTGACACAAATAATTCAAAACACTTAAATCTAGATAAAATATTTCATTTTAACAAACTTAATGAAAGCAGAGTAAGCTTAATAAATACAGGATTTTCATTACAGCAATCTTAATAAATGCAAAGCTTTCATTAAATAAATCTTAATGAAAACTTTTAGTTACAGCAATCTTAATGAATGTAGGTTCTCCTGGTTAAAGAGACTATAAAACAATTACTATTGCTAGATACAACCTCAAACAGTAATAAAAAAGAGTTTCATAACAAGGCCGATGCAATAGGTTCATTACAGCAATATATAATGCAAGACCGATGAAATAGTTCCTTCATTACAGCAATACTTAATACAGGATCTTAATGTAGATCCTTCATTACAGCTATTTTAATAAATATAGGTTTGTAATTACAAAAAGCTTAATAAATGTAGGTGTCTTGATGAAAGTGACTGAAAAAAACACAATTATAAATTCCTGATTAAATATCACACAATCAGTAACAAAAAAAAGTGTCATAGTAAGGCCGTTGCAGTAGATTCTTCATTGCAGTAATACTTGATACAGGATTCTTAGTGCAGGTCCATCATTACAGCCATCTTACTAAATGCAGAGTTTTATTACAAAAATCTTAATAAACGTGTGTCTTGGTCAAAGTGACTTAAAAACAAACACTTATGACCCGATAAAATATCAAGACAGTTAGTAATAACAAAAGAGTGCCATAAGAAGGTCGATGCAATGGGTGCAAAGGCACAAGATCAAAAATGAAGTAAGTGGCTCTAAGAAGAATTTATGAGGTTGTAAGCCAAAAGTGAGAAGTTAAGACTCCACTGATTGTTAGATTAAAGGGCGTGTGTGTGTGAAAATCAAATTATTCTTTTAAAATGACGGTTTTAGCGTTAAACGGCAAAGTTATTTCCTTTCTTTCTCAAGTCACTGGAAGATAAGATCTGGAGAACCCCTTTCAATCACCTGCGGTTTAACATATTCTTTCAGTACCATTATGCGAAAGGAGTATACTTATTCATTGGCATTAAACCTAGACATCATACACTGGGAGGGTAATTCAATAGTATAAGGGAGTAAAACTATCTGCAGAGTGATTAGCGAAGGCACCGATTAGTTCTGCGAAGGCTAACTTATCCAAAACGTTGATGGTTCAGCTTCTGCATTGCTCGTAAGGAAAAGTTTAATTACGGCACGATCTATATACAACGAACACAGTTAAATAAATTACGACACTGGAGAAGAATAACTGATACAGTTCAACAAATTACGACACGGGAGAAAAATAACAAATACAATTGAATAAATTACAACTCTGAAGAAGAACAATTAATGCAGTTAAACAAATTTCCACACTGGAGAAGAATAACGAATACAGTTAAACAAATTACGACATTCGAGAAAAACAAGGAAAGCACATAACAAATTAAGACATTGTAGAAGAACAGAGAATACAATCAAAGAAATTACGACACTGGAGAAGAATAAAGAATACGATTAAACGAATTACGATCACAGATGAGGATGACGAATACAAATAAATAAATTGCATCACAGGATAAGGATAATGAACACAGTTCAATAAATAAAACCTCTGAAAAATCCACAATTTAACACTAGATTCAGCAGTCTCGATTTCTGCAGGCCAAATTTGCTTGCACTCCTACAATAGCAGGGCTTTTCCTTGGAAGTTTCGATCTCGGGGGCGGCTTGAAGGTTTTGATGCAAGTGTCGTAGTTACGGTCAGCCGCCGTCTGGGAGGCTGGACATTGTCAGGAGCAACCTGAGACCTTCCCATAGGGGAAGCTCTGGGACAGCAGCCTCCTTCTCAGCTCCTTGGCCCGGACGCACGTGCAGATGGTGATGACTAATGACATGAGAAGGACGCTCAAGAGGATGCTGATAAGGATGAGGATGCGAGTTGAGTTGAGGCAGAAGAGTTCTTCTTTGCTGCTGCCAGTGCCTTGAGAAGGAATATAAGACAAATCATAGGAGGGTATACATTTCTTATAGAAGAAAAGGGATTCGGCTTTTGCTATAAGATGAGGAAGCACATTCAGAAAATAATAGCGCTCTATTTTCAATTAGTAAATGTGGGATCACGTCCACACAAATACAGTGTGGAGCTGTAGTTTAGACCTACTGGTTGGCAACCCTCTACCAACTGACGTCACGTCACATGACTGATCGCTCTCTCTTGTTTGGAAGAGACTTGTAAAAGGTAGCAAACCGCCCTCCTAATTATCTTTATCCTACTACTTTAATGTTTGTCCCGTCTAAATGTTTTTCTCGTTATATTTAAATGTTTAAAATAGCAAGCCTTTGTTTTCGTCCGATTTCATCTCACATGGGAGCTAAGTTTCCATCTCACAAAAATGTGTGTCTTTTAGACAAGCTCGAAGTAGTGCCTAACAAGCCAGATCAGATAGATGTGCTATTTCTTACTCGGAAAAAGTAAATAAAAGAAACCTAATTAGTAATAACCTTTTGAGAAATCTATGGATCTAAATAACTTTAATTTATTCTGAAATCTTTTGTTATATCAAATAGCGGTTGGAAGGGGCTTTTTTTCTTTTCATTGGCAACAAAATAACCCACTAACGAGCCAGGTTAAAAAAAATATTTTCAGTATATAAAATGATAAACATATAAATGTGTTGAATTTAGAAGCGATCTCACGGAAAAAGCAATAAAGATAAGGGCGTCTTATTTTATTTCTATTTTCATTGTTATTGAAAATAACAGAAAACTCTTAGGAATTTTATGGAGTAAACCATATATCTATATTTTTAGGTTAGATTGATTGCGGTCACACACAATTTGGTCGAATATTTTTTATTTGTTATCAAATAACTCTATTAAATTAGTTTAATCAAGCTCGCCTCAAGCAATTTCTTTTACATTAAAAATTTAATTTTATAGTGTTTTTCGTGTAAGAGGACTTGATATACTTCATATTGAAAGAAAAGTTCAATTAAGCGTCAGTTCATAGACTTCACTACTTTAAACTGCGATAAAGATAAGGATTTCTAAGTTACTTTTTGTTAACTCAATGAAGCATGAGTGGCATTCATATTATCAGATTAACAGTTCTACTTCGTGGGAGATGCTATATACCTGTCAAGTGTTCCTGGAAGGATGATGTCTTGGAATCATTCTTTCGAGCGAGCACTTCAACGGAATCAGACACCTCCAGATTCTTCGTTCCGATAAACGATTGATCTTGCACTATGGGTTGCATTCTACCCCACGGAGCATCACAATTATCCTGGAGAATGAACGTATAAGAAGAAATACAAGTGTTATTGAGCAATTATTATGCATTAACACTGTGGAATTCTCTTTAGCCTACATTTATGTGTTTTATCATGCGCCAGCATGATGTCATGTTGCGTAGGTGGCCAGTGGTGTCTACAGGGTGTCACAAAAGGTCATTTACAAACTTTAAAGTTATGTCAGGATACAGAAACGAGTCATTTTTACAATAGAATATAGGTTTGCAAACGCAAAAGGCGACCACTACAGAGGATATTTTTGCCAGTAAACTAAGTAGAAGAAAAGGATACACCCGAGAAAGTGTACAACCACATCTTTAATGGAATTCAAATTTATAATAGCACAAGAACATAGCTGAATGAATAAGAACATGCAAAGTGTGTATAGCTTCAGACGGCAAGTCCCTTGAAAACTTACTTTAACTACTCCAAAGGTTTCTTGTTGATGCTGCGTCCTACTTACCATTGTATCTGTCATACTGTGCATGCCTTGTAGTATTGTTATTCATGAAACTGTGTTACAGTTTTATTATAAATGTGCATTCCTTTACACCTGCGATGTACACTTTATCTGGTGTAATTTTCCTTCTATTTAGTTCACTGACAAAAAAAAATCTCCGGTAGTGGTCGCCCTTTGCGTTTACATCTCCATATTCTTTTGTGAAAACAACTTCTTCTTGTATGCCTGACTTACCTTAAAGTTTGTCTCTTGTTTTTAGAATCACCCTTTATATGACCGATATAATATAACATGAATATCAAATTAATTTCACATAAGTATCAAAATTTGTGAACTACCTTCGTGGAGATGAATAAAATTGCTTATGCAACAAACCATCTAGCGGGTGCAATTTAGTGCTTACCGTTCGAAAGTATGGTTAAAAGTGAGAACTGTTTTCAGTTCTTATTGATTTAACTTGGCACTTGTTTAACGCCCCGTTATGAGGCTACAAGAGAGGTATTTCGGAATGGACCTTGTGATTTTGAGGCATGGTCGGATGGCGAGGATTATTCCTGAGCAGGCACCATTTCCCCACCAGTGAAAGGACTTTTGACCATCGACGCATTTAATGTACTTTAGGATCGTATACATGGCGGATCTTCAGAGCAATTGGGTTTCGAATCTGCGACTTAAAAGCGCTTATCAGTTGGTTGGAGTTATTCATGACACTGAGACTACGCGGGACATGATATATTATAGGAAGGTCTCAGAAATCGCTTTCAACTACATTGAAAATATAATTTAAAATATTTAGAAAGAAATAACGATAATTTTTTGGAATGATGTGCATTTGTTGAAAAAGTATGTGGCACATAATAAATAAATATCATTTTTTAAATATAATTCTGGAGGGGGTCTGTTTTTTACTTCTATTTTTTATCTTTTATTTAATCTTAGCTTTTTTTGCATTCATTAGGCCAAAGATGACCACTCCATATATTCAATGTGTAATATTTTAAATTTTTTTTGGCTCTAGGAAAAGCAAACATTATAGCTACTCGTGTTATTTTGTCTATACAACAAGCAAACAGAGAGTTAGCTGAATAACACAGAATGATTCGTAATATATGGGCCAAATTTAAAGGCAGGATTAAAATAAGTAGTATTATTAATGGAGCGTATATATATATGGAAATGATGCGTTGAGGTGGCAGAGGGCGCTGTCGTAAACGGAATTTCACCAGTATGTATTGCTACAAGAACATGGAGCTCGCCGACATACATTTTCTTGTATGAGGCAAGCAAAATATCATGTAGAAAAATTTCATATGTACGCCAACTCAAGTGACTATGTAAACTATATAGTCTTACTCAGCAGTCTATACAGAGTCAGCTCAAACGCTGGTGGAGCATCTTTTCCTGGTAGGAATGTGATATCGCGCCACTTATTATCATAGCGTTTCCAGTGACTGCTTCATTATCGCCTTCTATCACCTCCACGCACCAAAACCTGCTTATTTTGATATCCTCCACTATAGCTTTAATTTTGCACCAGACATTTTAGATTCAGTCTTTATGTATAGGATTTAATTTCTACTCTAAATACATGTTAGAAAATTGTTGAAAAACAAATTCAAGATTTTAAAGCTTATTGCCGAAAAGTAAATACAGGAATTACTGTTATTGTATTCTCAATTATCGGTACACATACAAAGTATACCTCTTCCCGCTCAGTTTGGAATCAAGCATCCATTTACAAGAGTTAATACTTTTGTACCAGCGTCTATTTTTATCTCTGCTTAATCTAATTGAATTATCTCTTTCAGATGAGAATGCTGAAAAAAAAATTGTTGCAAAGGGATTTACCTGCGGGCAAGTGCCGTTACAGAAAACAACGGAACACCGGATGTGCAAACTCCTTCTGCGTGGGAACTTGAACGCTTGGAGCGTCGTGTATAAAATCTTCGCGAAAGGTTTCGTCCCTCTTTTCTCTCTCAAATTCGGCATCATGGCGGAATCCTGCGCGCATCTGTAAATATCGGTTATATAGTTGGTGAAACTAAGGTACATTTGTACGTTTTTAATATGGTGTGCTGAGATTCAAATTGACCAACAAGCAATTACCATTGCACTGAAGAAGGCATTCCTTTGAAATAGAAAGCACGTCTTTTTCAAAGTGGATCCAAAAAGATATTATAGACAGCAACAATTTCCAAGCGGTTCACTTTCAAAGTTTATAAAATATAGGTTTATACAATAGTTTTTTTACAATATTTTTGACAAAGCATTGTGATGGAACAGTTGGGAGCTATATATTTAAAATAATATGGTAAAACCTTCAGACAGTTCGCCAGCCCCAACCACTCGACGAATTTCGATAATTTTTATTTTATATGAAAGCTTATGACGTCTAGATATGCCGTCAAGGGTCGTCTGCCCCCACTATCCCCCATTTTCGAACGAAATCGAAAAAAATATAGAGAATGTATGGTGGAGAAATGTTTTTCGATTTCGTTCGAAAATGGGGGATAGTGGGGGCAGACGACCCTTGACGGCATATCTAGACGTAATAAGCTTTTATATGAAATAAGAATTGTCGAAATCCGCCGGGTTGTTGTGGCTGGCGAACTGTCGAAATGTTTTCTCCCATAGAGAATGCATGATAGAGAAATGATTTTTCGATTTCGTTCGAAAATGGGTGTGGTGGTGGGGCAGAGGACCCTTGATGACATATCTAGACGCCATAAGCTTTCATAAACAGTGGAGTGATTGGGACTGGCGAACTGTCTGAAGGTTTTACCATGCTATTTTAAATATATAGATGGAAAAAATGACAGTTATATGCAAATAGAGGAAAATGAATACGGTTCAATTTGAATTCAGCAACAATTACGATATTAATAATTTAATTATGGTACAATAGTAATATATAGAATGAGTCAGAACTCATGGGCAAGAATTTAAGGGGTAGTAACACTAATTAAATCACTACAACGAACATTTTTTTTGTTTAAGAATGTATGGGCGAAAGTGAAAAAGTGAGGCACAAAAACAGGAAAAAGACGTGAAGCTGAACATGAATTGTTTACTAACAGCATCGTTGACAAGTGTTTTTTTTACAGCAGTTTTTACAACAACAACGAAAAAACTGCTCCTACCAAAGTAAGTAATTGGCTCAAAGATGCCAAGTATTTCTCGTAAACACGCAGCCTCACCGAATATTCGAGCGACAAAGCCTTTAACGGAATCAGTTCAAAAATGTGTGCCATAAGGAAGCTCTATCGACGCTTCCAGGCTTGTTTTACTGTCGGTGGAAGTACTTTTCAGTAATTACGGTAAGCATTGCTGCGAAGGAAGCTTGTAAGTGTTCCTGCAAGGAAATATTTATACTGAGGTGTGAAAAATTTATGTGTTTGTGCCCGAATGCGTTACTTGTGCCCATTTATTCCTGCACAAAAAATGTTCTTAAAGTTTTGCTCATGATTTCTGATCGACCCTATATGTGCAATAATAATTATCTTTTCGATATCTACTCATCTGCAAATGAATGAAATAAAGAATGATCCGATTTGAAGACTAAATTCAATGAAGTCGGTGTGCCTGTATTTTACAGATATTTGACATCCAGGTTTGGTAACATTCGAAAACTAGCAATTGTAACTCTAAATTACTGAGTATATTAAAAAAATAAGATTATTAAGTTAAAACCATACTTATATTTAAAATTATATAACTGCATACTGTTTGAAGATTATATATTATTTTATGTATATACGTCTCTCTAAAAGCATAAAGGTTGTCACAGACCAAAAAAAGCAACATATTTACTTTATTTGTATAATGCTATTTAAAAGCAGTTTCGTAAACATTTATTTTTCAATACAAAAGAATTATTATTTCAATAACTTTAATAGAAAAAATTCTGTTAAGGAGTGAGAAAAAGCAATGTTCTTTTAGAAAAAGATATCATACAAAGAATGCAGTTGTAATAAAACAAGAGCGTTATTCACGAGCAAAATCTTTAAAATAATAATAATAATTACTTTCATAGTTAAATTCAAATGTTTTTTGAAATATTATTTACTCTGACTTAATAAATAAAATATTTATAAAAAATAACTGATTAAAACAACCCATAAAGCACAATAATTAAAAAAATGCAAATAATCTTTTCACTGTTATCTCAAAATAAAATTTGGCGACATATTCTTTACACATTAAAACCATTAAAATGTTTCTAATTTTGACCATGAAAACTTTTAACGACATCCACATAGCTGACTTCACAACGTAGAAAACAACTAAGATCCATGAGAACCGTTATGAGTAACTCAAAATTCAAAACTCTACCAATCATGACTTCTACGAGCGAATATGGTTAAATGACCTCTTGAACTATTAATTTTAGAAGACTTTTGGCGTGAGCAGATTAATCAAACTGTCCGCAAAACAATGGCGGACGCACGGTATCTTTAGTTAGCACACTTATAGAATCGCTCCACATACAAAAGATACACTTATTCGAGCATACCACTGACTTGATGAAACAGTTCTTTTCTGCTTGACCAGTCAAGCGAGTGGCGAGCGCATCGAAATGATTTTTGCGAACGTTAAGTTGGTTTTAGAAATAGTCTAGATCATAAATAAATTTTAAAGTGGTTTATTTTTAAGCGGTATGAATGGTAAGTGCTTGTTAAATACCCATCTGAGTCTATGAGGAGTTGTTTGTTCATGTCCGTTCCGTCACTTGCTATGCAGTTCATGACCTTTGCATCGAAACCATCTGGAAAAAATAAAGGAAATTTGCAGTGAAATATTACAATGACTTCTTTATTTAACTTGTTTTAAAAACTTTCGATACGCAGAGATATCAGTTTAAATGAGGCAGAAATTTTGGATTAAGCATATGAAGTGATTTAAATAGTTTAAATAGTACTCACAGCTCTGTAAAAATTAGAATAAAGAGAAATATGTGCGCTGTTTGATTTGAAAAAGGTTTTTTTGGGGGGATTTTCAGCTACAAAGGCTATTATCCCCTATTCATTCCAAAGTTCTTTTCAATCCGTAATCAAAAAAGAAAGAAAAATTGCCATCAAAAGTTGGTCTAGAACTATTGCAGATCTGATTCGGTCAAGCCCCTCCCCCCCCAAAAAAATGGCGCCCTCCTAGAAGGGCTTCCAAATTCTTTTCCATGTGCACAGTTATTTAGAGTTTTATAAAATACTTCAAATAATTGCACTTATGTTGAAAACGAAAGTATTTCTCCCTTTGACATGTTTCTAATTAATTTAACAACTTTAATGTTTGTAAATTTTATGTTCTTAAAGATGGAATTTTATGATCAATTTTTCACTGATTTCCTGACGTTCTAGAGTTGTCCGATCAAAATAAAATATTATAGTGACTATATATGAAATAAAAATGGCCGATGAAAATACAATAATTAATTTTACAATAGTAAATTTTGAACTTAATTCGATTAATTTTAAATAATTTTTGAAACCATATATGAAGTTCCACTTAAAAATGAATTGAAAAAAAATTGATTCCAAGATTCCATGATAATTAAAATAATGAATTATGAAATAATATATTAACGATAAAAGTAGAAAAATTAAAAATAAACAGTTTTTATAAAACACGCTTTTATTTGCGTACTAAAAGAACATTTTTTTTAAAAATCAAAAGTCCGGAAGTCAAAAGGAAAATCATAAAAGTTGAGACGCTGTAAACACTATGATAAGAAAATTATGACACAAGAATATTATAATAAAGAAATTTTCTAAACATTGATTAGAAATTAAAATTATCATGGATATGATAATTTTTATACAGTTTTCTTAAGGTATTTCTATCATCACTTCACATTTTTAAGATTTTGCTTTGACCTCCAGAATTTTGATAATTTTTTTCCTTCTTTTTATTAATTTTTTACTACACTAATAAAAGAGCGAGTTTTAAGATCTTTTAATTTTAACTTTTTAATAATTAAGTTCCTTAATCATGGGTAAATAACAATTTGTTTAATTACTGAGAAGTTAGTTTTCACTAAAGAAAAGTGTCACAGTTGTTCGGCTCTGGATACACATTCGCTCGTAAATATCCTACATGCTTTATCAGAAAATGTAGTTAGATTTTCACTGATACCAAAATTATTTGATTTAGCCAATTGCAACATTCTTTCTATATTGCTGGATTTCAGTTCCTTTTAGTTTTATAAAACTAATTAAAACATTTAGGAGTTAATTTGTAACATACGGAGAAAACCAAGGGAGACTCGCCCTAGATTTCTCTTTCCCGGTTTATTGCCCGATTCTAATTTTTATCATATGATTTGAATAACGGTATTCGTAAGTTTTCATTACCTGGATGCTTGATTTTAACAAGAACTGTGAGATTTTCCCCGGCAAAAACTGGTTTTGTGACAGGGATCAAGGACGGGAGTTTGCCTTGCAAGATGTCCATCCATCCATCGAAGTCGTACTCTTTCACAGGCTGCAACAGAAGAATTCTGTGCGTTTAAGTTTGTCGAAAAGAAAAGGACAATCATGTTAGGTCTGAAGAAATAATATTGGAATTGAAATTTAAATTAATCTATCATACAGAGATGATTGTAGTCCGGATACAGCTGAAATTCCGCACTTTCTTACATTCACAAATTAGAAATTTCCGGAATGTTGGGAAATATGCATCCATTATCTGTTCCAAATTTTACATTAACAAAATCTCAATCAGAGATCACAGAAATTCATTCAGAATGCTTAAAGTTCAAGCTAGAGGTCAGATTTTTAGTTTCTTTGAAAATTTAAGTTTAGTTATATCAAGATCTAATTTTGAAGCAACACGAGAGATATTTTGTGACGGACCTCAAAATTTTGAACTGCGATTTGATAACCAGGAAGACACCTGAGCCCCAGTACCGTCCTCTCCACACTTCTGCGCCACACGAGCGAAAACGTTTGACCTTCGAAGTCAGATTTAACATGGACAAGGCTCACATACATGGCAGATTTCCCGTGGGGTATCGGACATGGAACCTTCTGGTCCTGAAGCTGAAACTTTACCACCAGATCCTGCGGCCCCTTTTAAAGCATGGAACTACGTTCAGTCTTAAAACATATTTTCAAAAGTATTAAGAATTTTTGGACCTGTTTAGATATAAGTTTAAATGTATTCTGAAAGAGGCATATATAGAATATGATGTTTTGAACCATAAAACCGTCCGAAAGAGATTTGTAGTCATCAAATTTAATAAAACGAATCCAGCTCTGCTTTGTGAAACAACTAGTAGAAACTAGGGATACTTGATCCCAAGAGATACTTGATCCCTAGAGATATTTGACCCCTAGCGATACTTGATCCTATGCCATTTCCTCTGATTATGAGATATTGGTAATTTGTGTGTGACATTTTTATTTGATCTTTGCTCACATGGTCTATTGGAGGGATTTTTCATTCCAATCTGAAAAGCCATCGTAATGGTGTGTAGGTAAATATGTTTTGGTGATCTAAAAAGTAAATTTTCACTTTTTCTTTCCTTAGTGGATTGAAAGTTTACTCTTGAAGATATAATGAATTAAAATTATTTCTGAGTTTTAAGCATACTTCTAGCTATAATTTGATATCCGATGTTATGCAGTATCTTAATTCTAAGTGGTTTAATTTTTAGATTATTTAGAAAAAGTAAGTTAGGGATACTTGACCCTTTCAAAAACCTATTGCAACTTTGATGACGTAACCGACCGAAGCACATTTTGTGGTTGAGATGAGTTTTCTGTTGCGTGGAGTTTCTCGGCAATATTGGGAACTCAAATTTAGAGAACAATTATTTTAAAATTGTTTCTTAGTAACTTATTAACTAGTATTGAAATTATCATATTAAGATTTCTCTTTAATATGATAATTTCAAATATTGCAAATAATCATTTTAGTAAGAATTTTAAAAAGAATTGAAAGTTAATTAATCTATTTTTTCATCTTCTGAGAAAAATTTATTTATTTATTTATTATTCTAATAAAAATCTTTTGCTCGAACTATTTGTCATCGTTTGGTTTCATTTAACCTTTCGCCATTTCTGTTGAGATTGTCTTTCGTTCGTGATATGAATTTTCTCCTAAAATATATTTTTATTCTTTTGCTTTTATTTTTCTTTAAATAGAAGAAGAACTGAATAAGTCCATGAAGCTTCTCAATTTCTTGTTTTTTTACAACATTTTTTAGATTTTTTTTTCTTCTTTTTTGCGTTTTGATGCCTTTTTTTATTTTTCAAAACCGGCAATTCTTCAACGGGCTAATAACGTTGCTATTTTTCCAGTTCCATTGCTATAATTTTTGCATTTAATTAAATCAATATTTTAATTATTTATTAAATTTTGAACTAATTTAATAACTAGCTTTAATGAAATGACTTAACGAATTTAATTTATTAACTAGATTATATTAATAAAAATTGCATTTTATAGTAAGCATATTATTTAATTTTTAATATTAGTTTCATTAGTATTATTTTTTAATAAAGACGTTTTCAATTCAGTAGTTATATCCTAATATCTGAATTTCGTGTACATACAAATTCAAAAAGAATTTAAGTACGTTTCGCATGTAGGGTCAAGTATCCCTACCCTTAGTATCAAGTATCCCTAACCTTAGGGATACATGGCACTACGCGATTTCGTGAAATATGTTTTTTTTATGATTAAATGAGATATCAATTTAGAATAAGTATATATCTCATTCTTAAAAACCAATGCTTTTATGATACTAAAAATTCAAATATTCGAGAAATATAAGAAAACGTAAAAGTAAAGTCAAGTATCCCTAGTTTCTCCTACGTTCATTTCTATATTAATATTCACAGATAAACGAAGAATTTCTGTTACACAAAGTGGTTAAAAACTATTGAATAGATAAGCACTTGTCTTACACAGAAATAGTAGAAAATTGACTTTTTAAACTTTTTTGTTGAAGAATTCAAGTTAAAACAGGATGCAAAAACGGAAATACCCAGCACTGATAAAACTAATTAAATTTATTTCAAGTTGCATTCGTAGACGCGCTGTTGAATGTGGATTCAACTTGAATGGATATTATTATGGCAGAATTGAGAACATCCTTGCACAGTGATAGCCCAGATGCTGTGGAGACAGTGAACAATTGAACAAAAATGCATCTGAAGTTTTTGGGCAGAAAATACTCTCACGATCCTACTAGTAAACGTTTTAGCGATTGTTTAATAGATAATATATAAACAGACGATAATCTACTTTTAAATGATGTACCTTGTATATATCGTTACAAAAGTGCTAACTCCAAATTTTGTTGAATTGTTTCCTTACGTAGCGTATAGCCACTTTATTATACGTAGACACCACTTTTATAACTATAGGTGTCGCCGTTCTGAGGTTAAGGGAGGACTTCAGGACTTTAGTCGGTATCCTATATAATCCAGCATAACCCTGAATTTAACCCTTCCCCCACAAAAAAGAAGCCGTGTTTGCAGGCATTATTAAAAAATAAGGATATTTTGGATCAGATAATCCCTTTCAAGTCCTAGTAAACATTTTAAGGATAATTTATTGAAAAGTTGGAAAGCTTATTAAAATTTTTTGCATTCTATGAACGCCAGTCTCTTATGTATGAGACTGGCGTTATATAATACTTTTTTGTAGAACTTCTAAAATAAGATAGATTACGTTGGTTCAAAATTAAGGAAAATTTCATCTCTTGTCAGTTTGACATCTCATCTGCATGTATGACATTTGATTGTCATATATTCAAAATAAAGATTATCTACAATGTCACAGCAGAGGATAAGTGGTACAAATTTTAATTTTAAAGAAGATTTCATTTCATTTATATCTTTTTCAGGTATAAATATAAATTATTGTCTATATTCTTCAAGGTAGAGTAATTGTTAATGGTGAAATAAAAAAAAATATTCCAAAAATATTACGCGTTATAAAAACATAGTCCATCGTGAGATGCAATTTGAACCTGAAATTTTACCTTTGATGGAGTTGACGCTTTTGGCGAAATGCTGGACTGAGATCCCATTCCTGCCATCTTAGGACTCATCACCACCACATTCTGAGATGTACAGCTCAAGAGATAAGTTTCATCACTGAGTTTTTGCATTTTGTCGTCGAACTGTAGGTAGATAACAGCTTCGAACTGAGTTTTTCCGTTCTGTTAAAGAATGAAAGACTTGAGGATGAACTTTCAAACTATTTTTACTTTCTCGCATATTAAGTAGAGAGAAAGAGAGTATTCATAACTTGAAGAATTTTCAATTAAAATAATCTGAAATATGCGCTGAAAAACGCGTCGACTGCCATATTGAATACTTAACATATAACTCTTGGTTTTAATCTTCTTTTAAATGTGGATTATTTGAACTTTTCTGAGAATATTTTTTATAACATTACAAAGTATGTAAACGATGCTGAAACAGTTGAATCTTCGTTTCAAAGTGAAGAAAAATCTTTTAGTTGAGAAATTCTAAGAAAGTTTTTAAAACTGAAACAAAGAAAAATGCTTTGGAAATTTTTTTCCAATTGGTAATTTTATAAAAGGTAAATATCTTAATAGTAAATGTGAATATTTTTATAAAAGAACATTTTAATCAGTGCTTTGAAGAAGAGAACAAGAGCCAACAATCCGAAAAGCACACAACGTGCATGAAACACGTGTTATCATATACACAATCTTTGTTAGCTGCAAAAAAGGAATCATTAAGTAAACCATGAATGCAAAATATCTCATTCAGAAGTTTGGCACATAAAGAAAGAGAGATATATTGAAATTTTTCACAGAATTTCATTCTTTATAGAAATAGAATTTTTTTATTTCCACGAGAAGACAGTTTTTGGATCCGTTCCCTTCTTCAAACCGCCGATTTATTTCATTCACCGTAATTGCATGTGAACTTAAAGACCAAGGTTATACAATTTTGCAATATTATGTGTACATTGGCAGTTTGAGTGATTCTGTAGGTCTCCGCATTGATTGACACTGAAAGATAATGGTGACTTCTCTAGATCCATTCTCCGCAGCTCGGCACCTCGAGGGAAACCCACCCATCGACGTAGACAGATCCGTAAGAATGACACAACTGAAGCTTGATCCCATCATAAGCTTGTTGCTAAGCTGCTCCACGGCTATAAAAAAAGCATATCACAAGCAACCCTTTATACAAACAAGTTGACAAGCAGTGCATTTCCATTTTAACTAATTTGTACCATCTTAGTATTGGTCACGGACTGATTAATTGGAGTTTATGGAGCAAAGAACTCAAATACAATCTCCTGCGCCAAACGTAGTGAAAGTTATAGGCAAAAGTTGAATCTTAAAATGGAGGAAACAAGCTCAGGTAAGCAGAGAAATATGTCAGAAAAGATATCAAGGTAAAGCAAAAGTGTGAAATTAGGAAAGTTGAATAAAATGCTAAAACCAATAGTTTCAAAAAATTAAAAAAATGTGTAGGGATATTCTCCTATTCCTTCCAACGGAAAATCCACGAATGTTTTAATGCGTTCCCAAAAAAACAAAGTTCAGTGATGATTGAAAATGTAAGGCCATGCAGCCAAAAACTGAATGACCCTTTATCTTAATAGGGCATCGTTCCTTAAATAGAAGGTGTTCCGAGTATACTGATGTGACCAATGTGAGTGCAGATTTGAGTATCAAAACTCATACCCTAGGATCCAGGATGCACAAAATGTAATTCGCCCATAATAGTATTTGTGACAGGGCATATAGCGTAGGATAAGTGATGTTTAAATAATTTTCTCCCCATCCAATAATCATGTAACGTGACGAAGCAAAGAGAAACCGTTGATGAATTGCATTTCCGTACACCTTGTCATAGTTGACTTTTAAAAAATGACATCTGTGCCATTAGGTATTCTTAGAAGGACATTCAGAAACTCAGTAAAGAATTTTTTAAAGCTTGACCGGCTCTCCTTCACTCACTAGCCAAGAACATTAGGTGAGCTAAATAAGAGCCTGCTAACTGGATAGTAAGCCTAACTAGCCAGTGGTAGATGCGTCTGACATTTCTTCGTGAAACCTCAAATAAAAAATTAATATTGCTACTTAATGATTAGATGGTGAAAATACATATAATATAATAGGATGGAAACAATCTTCTCTAGGCACTTTCGATTTGTAGAATAATTAAATTTTAGTGATTACTAATTGGTGATTACGTTTTCAATGGCCATGAGAATGGCACAACTTAGAACAGGTTCACAAGGCTACTTCGCGCCGTTTCAGATGACTGGAGGAATCAATTAATGCTGTTAACCCATCTGCAGTTTTTTTGCGTAAGACAAAGGTTATTTATTCGCTGCTGTGTTTGTTCGTGGTCCACACACACACACACACACACACACACACACACACACACACACACACCTCCCACACACACACACACACACACACACGCACACGCGCACACGCACACACACACACGCACACATATGTATATGTATATATATAATACTCATTCTATTTACAGTTTTAGAATGACGGGGATGGTTTGTACAGTAAGGTCAATTAACTGGCTAATACTCTTCAAACCCGGAGCAATGAATTTTATTGTTGAAGAATTCACCGGGTTTGACTTTTCAATGGTTATGGGTAATGGTTCATGGATCGGTTTTAGTTTTACATGTTCTCTTCGCATGTGTTTGCGATTTTGTTTATGGTTCCTTCAGGCGTCCAACAGCTTCGAACGTTTAGAATTCAATTTTTATTTTTTGTATTTTTATATTAATTATGGCATTACCATTCGCCAGAAAAACCTCGATAACAGGAAGACATAAAACTGAATATTTTATTGTGTTTGGAAGATAGTAAAATATTTAAAGACGAATTTTAAAATACCATTGTTAATTCATATGGTAGATCGCAGCTAACAACGAAACTTGCAAGCTAGGTTTCAAATAACTCACTCAATTCATCTATCACTCATCGGGTAGAATGATTAACGCTGAATAAAGTCCAAGAAAGCTGAACATGCTGTGGAGCCTGTGTGAACCAGTGGAATTTCAAAAGTGCTCGGCAAAAAGAATTCATAGATGTTTAAAAGACCAGAGATTATAGGGGAGGTGAACAATAAAATTTGAAAATTAGTTGGTTTTCCGAACTTTTCATTGCCTTTTTGCAATTCTAGTTTGTTGTAGTTTATAGTTTCTAATATCAAATTTGATGAGTGATAACTTGAGGAAATTTAGGTTTGTAGCAGTGCTGTACTCTTATGCTAATCAAGGGGTACAATTAAAATTACCTATAATGCAATATACAAAAAAAAAAAAAATTGAAAGCGTTTTCATGTCTCATAATTTAAAATGTGAAGCAGCAGGGTGTCATGAAGAAAGGACGAAAATCGAGTGTACCTCACACACAATAGAAACAAACAAACCTGTAATCAAATATCTGGTATACACCTTTATAAAAAATATTACTTTGAAGTAGATGCGATAAAAATCTTTCAAAATACACAATTCAAAATACTTAAGTGATTCTGTTTTTGAGTAATTTCCCAAGAGAAAACAATTTATTCTATCACAACCGTTGTAGTACAAAGCGCGTTAATAAAGATTTTAATTACAAAGATTGGTTTGAATTTTATTTACAATAATAAGAAACATTATTTACAATTCATGTTATAAAACATTTTGGTATTAATTAAATTAGACAAAGATGTCATGGAAATAAGACATTGTCATTGAAAGTAAGTTGAAAGAATCTCTTTAGATGATGTGAAAATATTTTTTCGATGTAGGATCAGTTATTCGGAAAAACGATTAAAATTTAAAGTACTAAATAATTTAAAATTCAAATCAAAGTACAAGAAAAATCCTTTTTTTAGTGAGCACCTACTCTCAAGTGACCATATACCAGAGGTTTCAAGTTTCTGGTCCCAGTGGTGGTTTTGGGAGATTTCGTGATGTGAGTAGGTGAATGCAGTGTGGTATTTGCTTTTTATATGGCAGAAGATAATTTAAATTTTGTTTTTAAATTAATAGATTTTTAATTTTAATTTACATTTTGATAGTATGTTTTGTTTGCATTTTGAATGTTCATATATAACAGGTTATATTACGGTTTGATATTACTATATAGCTTATATCATTTTGGAATGCAAGCCAATTAATGTTTTTGAATACATCAAATGTAGGCACACCAATTCAAATTAGAGCATTGCACATCTTCATAAAGATCAAAAGGTGTAACGTCCACAGCACAACATAGGTGACGTGCAGTTTTAGATACTAAGATGTCATGTGCAATTATTTTTTGCCATATAAATTAGCTCCACAATCTTGGAAATATGTATACAAATCGCAAGAAGTAATAATGTAACCTCACATATGATTCAGTTCCATTAGAAGATATGGGAGTCAGATTTTCCTTTACAGCCGAGGAGCAGGTGGCCAAAATCGCAAGAAGGAAGGTATCTTAACAGTCGAGCAAATATGTAAACTGAGATTCCGATGATACCGTGAGATGATATTGGGTTTTGTACTTCAACGTCTTTTGCTCCTCTACAATTGAAGTCTTTACAAAATCTGGCGACGATCAGTTTCTAAACTACTAACAGTCAATTGACGTTTATGACGAAAAATGAACTTTAGTGGATATTTTTTTTTTTGACTTGAGCTAGAAGAGCTTCAGCGTTCCTTACCGTATTAGTATACGTTTTTATTTTTAACTAATTATTTTTTGTAAAATTTATGTTTCCCTTTTCAAATTTCGATGTGCTTGATAACAGATGAACTTTTTAAAAATCCAAATCCTCAGGCCAGTAAATGCTTGTTTCACCGAGAATTTCAGCCCCAAGAAAGTTTTGAGATGTTAGTTTCTGTAACTCAGAACCACTTCCCAGGGCTGATGAAAATAAATTTAATTTGATCGAAATGACGTAGCGACGCAATATATGACATACTAAGTAAGAGAATGGGTATTTTTTTCAGGGATTAACTGCAATGCAGGAGCCTAATATTTCGTTCCTAATCCACGGAAATCCTTAAATTAATACCATTGCACAATCTTCCACATGTTTCATTTCCTCTTTTAAAGTACTTTGTAAAATTTTATTTTAACAGGACTACGTTCCTCCCATTTAGGGTCTCGAAATTTGATTCACGCGCCAAAACATACAAAAAAACGTTGTATGGGAGATCCTCTATATCTCAGTACTTCCTATATGCTGAAAACATAACTAATGCTTATTTTAGAGATGGTAACAAAGCTACAAAACAAAATTAGAGTCAGGTTGGCATTTACTGGGTCGCAAAGTTGGAAAATAAGCATGAATAGGTGACGCGATCCTCTATATCTCCTTTAGCTACATATGTAAAAACATAACTAATGTCTTATTTTAGAGATAAAGAATATGTAAGTTACAAAAAAACTTACTTAAAAAACACAGTAAAGAGTCACGCGAGTAAAGTAGTCCCTACACATGCTAACCCTCTAATCCAAGTGCTGAACGCACAGCTATCAGGTTTAGAGATGCTTAGCTTTTTATAATGATGAATCGATCTTTTTGTATTTAATTATATCAACTGAATCTTAAGAATACTTTATCATGATTTTTTTAAGAAGGCTGTATACATAAAGAGTTATGCTTTTGGTGAACATGAAAAAGCAATGAAATGACCTTTGCATAAACTCGGAGACGACTATTTAGACATCCTCCATCATTTTTTTAAAATAATTTATCTTTAATTGTTTGCATAAAAGTATTTCCTGCTTGTGTATTTTTTTAAATGTTTTCTTCTTTTCTTGTTATAAATCTAGCTTATTAAATAAAAATAATTATTTTACAGATGAAAATATAATTTTAAGTAGACATTTGAATTCATCGTTGCTACTTAAACAAATTACAATCATACTGACGGATGTAAGTTTTAAGATGAAAATTTAAGCTTATGCCTAAAATGGTAAGATTGATGCTAGATAACAGAGGGACTTTTCAAATATTTTTTGCATTGCTTCTTTTTTCTGAATTCTGAGCTGTATACGCAAGAAACCCTTTCAGATTGAAGGTTCAGGTAAACGATTTTCCCAACTGTTATTATTTTAGTCAGATATCTATATAAGACGTTATTATAGTAAAATTGACAATGATTAATTGATTCTTCAAAGATATCCTCATATTAGAATGAGTGTTTTGTTCTGATGAACAGTTAAAGTAAATTAGTATTTCAGATGGGTCAAAATAAAATTAACACCACTATTTATACCGAAGCACATTTAGGCCAGGTAAACCTTATATAAAATTTAAGAACTCATGATATAAAATTTCTGTATGACTAAAATAAAGCTTGTTTTAAAGAAAGAGAATTATCGGTTGTAGAATGCCTTTTACATTAAATGAATAAAACATAAATAAGTACATTTAAATAATTACTTTACTCGCAATTTGAAAAGGGCTGACAATTTTACAAAATATACATTTCCATGTTGGTTTATGTAATGTTATCAATTCTGCAAAAATGAAATTTTATATTCGAATTCCTCTTCAAATTTTTTGATATTAAACAATTTGATGTTATAAAATAAAATGAGGATTTTTTTAATTTTTCGATTGAAATAAAGATTCTGTCTTTCGTATCTCCATATATATTAAAAGCAAAGACATGTATGTGGCTGAGGCACTGTTTTTTTTTGTTTAGCGTAACAGAGAGGTGAGATTTAGAACAGCAGCAATAATTTGGCACAAATATACCACTCGAAAGGTTAGATTAACCATCTCAAGCTTGATTTAGGTTTAAAACTAAGCAAAACTTTGGTATTCTGGCGGTGACTTTGAAAATATTATCAAAGTCATCCTTCAGAAACAAATAATTTTTAAATACATGTAAAATACAAGAAAGTCATTTCAATATCAATTTCTTAATTTTTTTTAAATTTTAATAAATTTTGGATATAATTTCTAATGCATTAAAACGCAGTGATTTATCGTTTTTCATTTGTTAAATACAAATAATTAAATACCTTTTGATAGCATTATTTTAAAACTAAGGAATCAGATTCCTTGTTTTTTCATATTCTTTGTTGAAATCGTAATAATTTTCAATTTTTTATTTCATGAATTTCTTTTTTACGGAATTCATCGAAAGCACTCTAAGATATCAGATATAAGTAGGAAATATATTCAAATGGGTTAGATGAATATATTTTCACGCAAATTTTTATTTGTACGTGTTTGTTCAGCTAGAATAATGTTGGAGTCATTAGAAGCACTATTTTAAAGGCTGTAATCAACTGCATGTTTTACATGAGGAATAAAGAATGTGAAGTTGGCCTTGAGCCGAACTAGATGTTAGTTGGCATGGACAGGTTACGCTGTGTGACTTGACATATTAGGAACTTTCATATACACAAGAACAGAAGAAGTTACTGCTAACATAATATCACGCCTTAAATATCTACCACAATTCGATCAAAAATATTTTGTTAGGGAACCATTAACCAGTGGCGGATTTTGACATTATAGGCCACAGGCGGAAAATTGTTTGGGCCCTTCCTAACAAATGTCATGAATTCACAGTTGGTTTTAGCACAGTGATGTACGTCGGAATTGGATTTGAGGCCCCCCTCAGGTCTGCAGATGAAATGGCACTTACTCTACCGCCTGTGCGAAAAACCGCCATTGCCATTTAACGTCAAATTATATATAAGGAATTCAAATGAAACCAGATCTCTATTGCAACTAATTAACTGACCTCTAAATGTGAAACGGAACGAAATAAAAATATATTTCTACACGTTGAATATT
The DNA here is from genome assembly GCA_013235015.1 of Araneus ventricosus. Classification (NCBI taxonomy): domain Eukaryota; kingdom Metazoa; phylum Arthropoda; class Arachnida; order Araneae; family Araneidae; genus Araneus; species Araneus ventricosus. The sequence continues at coordinate 328,597 of BGPR01000320.1, forward strand.
CAGTAATAAAATTGAAAATCTTTTATTGACTTACTAAGATGTAAAAATTAAATAAATATGAAAGATATAGATATCAAAACAAAAATAGAGTAAAAAAGCGTGAAGCACTTTAATTAGAAATGCTCTAAGTAAAATTAAACATTTAATCACATTTTCATTTGTGTATTGTAATCAAAAGAATTTGAATATTTCCGTGTCTATCCTTGAATTAATTCTTTCTTCTTTGTATTCTCATTATATTTTATAATTCATTGTGCTATTATGGAATTTTGAGATCAATTTTTTTTTTTTATCTAGTTTTTTGTACCAGATCATTACCAGACGCTCTCTTATATGGATCAAAACTTAATTAAATTAATTTATTAACTGATAGTTAGGAACCTGCAAAATCAAGGAAATATTTTATTTGTTTAGTCTCGCTTGCAATGCATTCCTCATGTGGTGGTTAAGAGAAACTCCCACAGTTCTAACTAAGATTTGATTACAGATTTCCTCATTCCTTCTTTATAATTGTAAGCGGTGCTTCACTATAAAGAAGAAGACGAGTTCAATCTCCTTCTTTATAGTGAAGCACTTACACTATAAAGAGAGGAGACTAAGATATTACCTCCCTATCAAGCGAGGAGCCTTGCTCAGTAACTATATTTGTAACTCTTACAAAGCGTGGTCATATAGCCTTATAAAATGGCAGGTAATTAGGTATAGGATTAACAAAAGCTATTTTAGTCTGATCTCTCCTTTTATATATAGCTATGGTAGGTTTTACAATGCGTAATAAAAGAAATAGAGTCCATGTCCATTTTAATTAACCCAGGCTACATCCAATATTGCAAGTCGAGAACACACAGCTGCACAAAGGAATTTCAGAAGAATATAAGCAGTGAGGCTGGGGAGAAAAAATCGATAACAAAATTTCATTTTTTACAAACATGAAGAAATTAAATAAAGGCAGTGTAAAATAAGAAAACGGTTATATTCCTTAAGCAAAGGGATAATTAAACATTGTTTAAATGATTTCTTCCAGTAAAATTACAAAGTGCTACTGCGTTCGGTCCAGTGTGTTTAGACATCTGCATTCCGAGGGCTCTCGTGATATTTCGCCTGTCTCTTGACATTTGAATTTCTTTTACCTTCTAATTGATATTTTTTGTTCTACAAATTTTAATTTATTTCCGTTCGCATAAGAACGGGTTACTTGAGACATTAAAGGTTTTCAGGCAACTGCAGCATTTGAATTAGTACTACTGATGACTTAAGTACTTTCTTTTAAGTATCAAACATTTTATAATTGCAAGCACGTCAGACATGTCATCATGTGAAAATAAACCTCAGGATCTTATTTTAACTAGGAAATAATAAAACAATCCTGATGCTTTAAGAATTTTTAAAATGTGATTACAATTGGTACGAAATTTTTTCATTAACAATTCAATTAATTTGATTAATTAGATGTGAGAAAAATGTAAACACCCTTTGAAGCCATTTTTCTAGTAGTGACTGTAAAATAACTTTGGGATAATTAAGATTGGGGATTAATTTAAGAGAAAATAAATTCCATTGGCATTGGATGACGTTAGGTTTTGTTAATTAATTTCATTAATTAATATTTGATTAATAAGTCAAGACACTTTGTTGTGGTTTTTTAGGTAAGAAGAAATGGAACATCTGAGCTTTTGTTTCATCGAAAAAATTTTGCCAAGGAACTTAGACCTTAAACATTGATGACTTTAGTGGAGAAGCATACTTTCTAGGTGTTTGAAAGGTTAAGAAAACCTTACTGTAAGCAGTTACCTCTTAGTAACTTTAACTAAAATTCGTCGATACAATAATTACATAAAATGAATAAATTAGGTTATTGAAGGTAATTTACTAAAATAATCTAGGGCTTTGAAAATAGACACAGGCTATCGAACAGAGAAGTAATAAAGAGTTTTTTAAAGAAGATATAAATATACTGTAAAACTTGACCTGCATGTAGTTCATCTTTTCTGTTAGTCGTTGTATTTTATATATTATTTTTACATTGTTATAAAATAAAGGCAACTTTTTTCTCCACTTTAGGTAAAAGCTAGTCAATATTACAAATTGAAACTTTTACAGAAAAAATGAAAATAAGTAATTTTTTAACAGATGGTGCAAAATTCATTTTGTCAAGTAACAATTAGAGCTTCTTTAAATACAAATTTTGTGCCACCCCTCTATTCCTCCCCCACTTTCCTTGGAACGATTACTGCAGCTATAGAGAGGTTACACTGTCTAACTGAAGAGGTAAACTGGTAGAACTCAGTGGAAAAATGAACGCATGTTGTTGATTTAAAATGCCTCTAAACGACACTTAAAAGTGAGTCTCACATCTAGGAAACAAGGGGATATTTGGCCTACGTGATTTTCTCAGATTGTGAGATAATTGAGTGAGATTGTGTATTGCCATTTTATTTGACCTCTGATCATGCTCACCATCGGAGGGGATTTTCATTCCAATCTGGAAGCATCATGTGGTGAGTAGATAAAATATATTTTAAGAGTTCAAAGTAAATTTTCACTTTCATTTCCTCTGTGATTGGAGATTTACTATTGAAGATATGACGAATTAAAATATTTTTTGAGTTTTAATCATACTTCTAGCTGAATTTATATATGATGTTTATCAGTATCTTTATTCCTGATGAGTTTAAATTTTACAGATTGATGAAAAACCCTATAAATTTCTACTCAGCATTAATTTGTTTATGAATTATCTCAGCAACAGTGACGTACTTGAAAGGGGCGGCGGAGGGACTGAGGATACGTCACAGGCGCAAAAAATGCTCGAGGGGTTCAAATCAGACGTAACCAAAACAAGTATATATTGTTTAGCAACGGATTCAAAACCCTCTATACTTTTGCATATGCGTCAAGACGGGAGTTATTTTTCAGCAAAATAGGGAGAGAAAGTGAAGAATGGAGGGAAATGTTTTAGATTTTACTTAGCCTGATCTAATAAAGAACTCCAAGAAATGAGCTCATACGACTCATTACCTGACACTTGCACTTTCCAGAACAAATCGTCCAAAGGTGCTAGTTTCCGGAATCAAATTTGTTAAACAATAAGAAGAGCAACAGCACTTGTTTCAATCGTGTTCGTAAAAAAAACCAGAGGGTGTTCTCCTAAACTTTCTCATTATACTTCCCCAAAGGTACCGTTTGCCTTTATTAAAAAAAAATTCAGACTATTGTTACCCAGAATCCAATGACTATCAGAAGGTTTTTCATTATAGTGATTGAAAGAAAATATCTTGTAAAAAAAATGGGGAAACTCAAGGAATTGCGTAACGTTTTCTTCTCTTACCTGCTCAATTACAAACTGACGTATTCGCTGCTCCTTAAATTCCTCTCCGCTCTTTCAGTACATGCATGGAATAAACAGATTATCTTCAAAAGTAAATTATACGGACCGACAAATAGTCAATGCCCTTTGACGGATTTGGCTAAAATATTATACGGACCTACATTCATAGGCGATAAAAACTGTGTATAAAAAAATTTATTCGGTTTTTTTCAAGTTGTTGAGTTATAGCGTTCGCGACCTCAGACATGTAGACAGACAGACTTCCCGTTGACAAAGTTTTGTACAAAATTTGATGAAACCTACAAATTATGTTTAGAATACATACCAAATTTGTACCCGTAGCTGTAGTTTTCGAGTTATCTGTGTTCATAGACAGACACACACACGCGACAGACAGACTATAATTAAGGTATGTTTTCGGACTCAGGGGAGGTCTAAAACGTGGTGGGAATTCGTCAAAATCTCGAGTTCAATTTTTTTGACAATTACAATACTTTCTCTTTGTATACACTTCGTATACAGAGAAAGTAAAATAATATTAATTGTTCATACTTTTCGTCAAGCCATGTAAAAGAAAAGACTGAGGTGGTGGACCTTGTTTTAATCTGTCTGCAGAGATCAAGGGGGCATCAAAACGACAAATTGCGTTGTAAAACATATTTTGCCTACAACTTATTATTTTTTATTTTGATGTTTGTTTGCCTTATGTATATTCTAAAGAAAGGGTACCTTGTGCGTTTGTCCCGGAAGGAAAATTTCAATAAGCACCACTCAACCAATGTGCCAAATCTCTGTAACTTTTTAAAATAATTCGGTAACTGTGGATCATTTTTTTATTTGCTTATGCCTTACTCTCTCAAGGCCAGATACAATCAGATACATCCTCCCTAGAGAATCGCCACAGATATGTGACAAATTATTCTTAAGCGGTGTCCGTTGAGTCAGTGATTGAATGTTTCAGATATGGGAAGCTTCTTCAACTGGAAATCAAAGATAAAGGGGTTGCTTTTATTATTTCGGATGTAGAATTAAGAGCAAATATATAATTTTGTAAGATTAGATGAAGATTAATGTGATATCTTAAACGTTAATTCTTACGATGTTCTTTGTAATCAGAGCGTCAAATAAATCCCGTCATGAGCTCAATTGACTTGGTGAATTCTGTGGAAAATGTAGTTCCTTACCTTTTTTTGACTTTTATTTTCTATTGATGGTTATCCAGAAACCAGTTATCATGGAGAAAATGGCAATAGTTTGATGCATATGAAATAAAACAATTATTCGTGAACTGGTTCTTACATGCTTTAATTTAACTCTTTTGTTGTTTCATATTTGTAGATTTCATGCTTGTTGTGCGCTGGAATTGTTTTTTTTGTAATCGACTTTTCACTTACTTCCTGATGTGCTAGAGTCCTTAAATTTTGCACAGTTCATGCAGTTTGTTGCACACAATTTTTGTACAGTTATTGTGCAATGCAATAATATAACCGAACTTATATTTTGTTTCGATTTTATTCAAGAACAAAATAAACTGTTCTGACAGGGAATAAAACATATTCACTAAGGACTAGATTCACTTGCTGCTGATCGTTTTAAAGCAAGAAATTAAGAATATTATATACAAGTATACAATGGAAAAGAATTCTAATATTTATTAAGAATAAAGTAAGTGACGAATTGTTCAACGAAACTTCAATTATAAACTTTTATAATAATTGTGAAATACATTAGAAACTAAAATCTCAAAATAATTAAATAAAAAATGTAAAAAAATCCCCCACTTTTCTCAGTCATACTAAAGGGAAAATAGTTTTATAAGATGAGTTAAATTAAAACACCATGAAAACAATACGATGAGAATTAAGCCATAATTATTATCGTAGAAAGAAAAACCCTAAGATTATTTAAACATTATTATATCACGAAAATGATTAAAATTCTAACTTATAGCTCTCACTTTTTTAGGCATTGTTTCT
>BGPR01000320.1:333925-370698 GCA_013235015.1 Araneus ventricosus
CACACACACACACACACACACACACACACACATTTGCAGTCGTTAATTGATTGTATTTGCAGTCGTTAAATGATTAAACAGGCCGAGTTAAATTCTAATTTTCATTTTATTATGAGAGAGTGATGGAATGTACGTACATCTTTGTTGAAGTTTTTAAGCCAAAAGAGAACAGAGGATCCCTGCTTTTTCTCAGGTAGGGATTTAACAGATAGAAACATGATCAAAGTGAAGGGAATAATAGCTATTTTTAGTATATTACGTAAGTGTTTTAGGGAAAATGCCTAGCGGCAATAAGTCGCTGATTTCGCGAGTTGTGTGCGCGTGGAAACGATTAAAATATTCTTTTAGTAATAAATATGCCAAAACGAGAGATTTAATATACCTCCAGAGCGGGAAATAGAACGAAACTGGAGTTTGAGAAAAGCGATTTTGGAATACATTAAGATTTTAAAATATATAATATTAGAATTTGAAATAAAATTAAGTGAGATTATTACATATATGTATACCCTTTCTATTTTACAATTTTAGTAACAGGGATGGTTTGTACAACAAAATTAATTTAACTTGGCTAATACTCTTCCAAAGCGGAGAGCAACTAATTTTATTGTTGAAAATTCTAAATTTTTGGTTTGACTTTTTCAATAGTTGTAAGAGTAATATAGTTCATAGATCGGTTTTAGTTTTACATGTTCTCTTCGCATGTGTTTTACGATTTTGTTTATAGTTTCACTAGCCGCCTTCGGCGACCAGCTTCGAACGTTTAAATTAATTTTTATTTTTGTATTTTATATTAATTATAGCATTACCCGTCGCAGCTTCAGCCTCGATAACTCAGGAAAGATGAACATAAAACTGAATATTTTATTGTATTTGGAAGATAGTAAAATATTTAAAGACGAACATTTTAAAATGCCAGCGATACAATTCTGTATGATGAATCGCAGCTAACGAAACTTGCAAACTGAGTTTCAAATAACTTTCACTCAATTCATCTATCACTCATCGGTAGAATGATTAACGCTGAATAAAGTCACGAAAGCTGAACATGCTGGAGGCCTGTGTGAACCAGTGGGTACAAAAAGTGAGTCGGCAAAAAATTCATAGACATTTAAAAGACCCGGGAGTATAGGAGGTAGACAATAAAATTTGAAAATTAGTTAGTTTTCCCGAACACTATTGCCTTTTTGTAATTCCTAGTTTCAGGCTGTAGTTTATAGTTTCTAATATCAAATTTGATGAGTGATAACTTGAGGAAATTTAGGTTTGGCAGCAGTGCTGTACTCTTATGCCTAATCAAAATTTTAATTAAAATTACCTATAATGCAATATACAAAAAAATTGAAAGCGTTTTCATGTCTCATAATTTTAAAATGGCAGGAAAGCATGAGATTAAATGCATGAAGAAAGGACGAAAATCATTTCAGTGTACCTCACACACAATAAAAACAAACAAACCTGTAATCAAATATCTGTTGCCACGCTTTATAAAAATATTACTTTGAAGTAGATGCGATAAAATATTTCAGAAATGCAATTAATACTTAAGTGAAAATTCTGTTTTGAAATTAATTTCCCAAGAAAACAATTTATTCTATCACAACCGTTGTAATTGCAAAAGCGCGTTAATAAAAGATTTGCTGAAATTATAAGGTGGTTTGAATTTTATTTACAACAATAGAAACATTGTTACAATTCATGTTATAAAACATTTTGAAACATTAATTAAAATTGAACAAAATGTCGCATGGAAATAAGATCGGTGTCATTGAAAAGTAAATTTTTTAATCTTTAAGATGATGTGAAAATGTTTTTTTCGATAATAGGATCCGAAGTTATTCCGGAAAAACGTTAAAATTTAAAGTAACTTTTAAATAATTTAAATTCAAATCAAAATTTCGAAAAATCCTTTTTTAGTGAGCACCTACTCTCCAAGAAGCAACCGCCTGCCAAGTTTCAAGTTTCTGGTCCCAGTGGTTTGGGAGATTTCGTGATGAGTGAGTGAATACGTGAGTCATGGTATTTGCTTTTTATATATGAAGATAATTTAAATTTTGTTTAATTAATAAATTTTTTAATTTTAATTGCATTTTTGATATGTTTTGTTTATCTTGTTTTGAATGTTCATATATAACAGGTTATATTACGGTTGATATTACTATATATGTATATCATTTGGAATGCAGCCAGTTAATGTTTTGGAATACACGTCAAATATGGCACACCAATTCAAATTCGGAATCCATTGCACATCTTCATAAGATCAAAGGACGTAACGTCACAGCACAACATAAGGTGACGTGCAGTTAGATGCTAGATGTCATGTGCAGGTATTTTTGCCATATAAATTGACTCCACAATCTTAGGAAATATGTATACAAATCATAAGTAATAATGTATACTCACATATGATTCTGCGATTCCCATTAGAAGATATGGGAGTCGAATTTTCGCTTACGGCCGAGGCAGGTATTAAAATCTGTAACAGAAAGGAAGGTATCTTAACAGTCGGAAACAAATATCAAACTGAGATTCGATGATGCCGTGAGATGATATTGGTTTGTACTTCAACGTCTTTTTGCTCCTCTACAATTATGAAGTCGGTTTTCTAAAAATCAGCGACGATCAGTTTCTAAACTACTAACAGTCAATTGACGTTTATGACGAAAAAATGAACTTTAGTGGATATTTTTGACTTGGAGGCTGAAGAGCTTCAGCGTTCCTTGCAAGTATTAGTATACGTTTTTTTATTTTTAACTAATTATTTTTTTTGTAAAATTTATCATTTTCCCTTACTGAGATTTCGATGATATTATACATTTAAAATAACAGATGAACTTTTTTTAAAAAATCGAAATCTATAACCTCAATTTGCAGTAAATGCCCGTTTTCACTGCGAAATTTCAACTGAAAGTTTTGAGATGTTAGTTTCTGTAGCTCAGAACCGCCCCAGGGGCTGATGAAAATAATTTAATTCGAGGATCGAAATGACGTGTGACGCAATATATGACATATAAGTAAGAGAATGGTATTTTTTCAGGATTAACTGCAATGCAGAGCCTAATATTTCATTCCTAATCACAGGGGAAATCATAAATTAATACCATTGCAATCTTCCATGTTTTTCACATTTCTCCTCTTTTAAAATGCTTTGTAAAATTTTATTTTAACTTAGGACTACGTTCCTCCCATTAGGGTCTCAGGAAGAAATTTGATTCACACGCCAAAACGCCACAAAAAACGTTGTATGGGAGATCCTCTATATCTCGGTAACTACATATGCTGAAAACATAACTAATGTCTTATTTTAGAGATAAAGGGTAACAAAAGAAGCTACAAAACAAAATTGGGAATCGGAATTGTAGTTCAGCGACTACTGAGTCGCAAAGTTGGGGAAAAATAAGCATGAATAGGTGACGCGATCCTCTATATCTCCTTTAGCTACATATGTTAAAAACATAACTAATGTCTTATTTTAGAGATAAAGAATAACAGCAGAAGTTACAAAAAACTTACTTAAACTTAAAAACTTACGAGAAACAAAAGAGTCACGCGAGTAAAGTAGTCCTACGCCTTTAACCCTCTGAGCGTCCAATTATTTTGAACTTTTAGCTATCAGGTTAGAATGCTTAGCTTTTATAGTAAATGAATCGATCTTTTTTGTATTTAATTATATCGCTGAAATCTTAAGAATACTTTATCCATGATTTTTAAGAAAATATGCATATACATAAGAGTTATCTGCTTTTGAACTGAACATGAAAAACGTAAAATGACCTTTGCGCCGCTCGGAGGGCGGCTATTTGAAAAGACATCCTCCCATCATTTTTTAAAATAATTTATCTTTATTGTTTGCATAAGGAAAACATTTCCTGCTTATTATGCATTTTTTAAAATGTTTTCTTTGCTTTTCTTGTTATAAATCGCTTATTAAAATAAAAATAATTGTTTTACAGATAGAAAATATGTTTTAGAGTAGACATTTAGACCATCGTTGCTACTTAAACAGTCACAACTCATGCACGGATATGAAGTTTTAAGATACCGAAAATTTAAAAGCTTATGCTAAATAGTAAGATTTGACACTGAATAACACAGAGGACTTTTCATTATTTTTTGCATTACTTCTTTTTTCTGAATTTCTGAGCCACCGCTACGGAAAAAAGCCCTTTCGGGTGAAGGTTCAGGTAAACATTTTCAACTGTTATTATTATTTTAGTCAGATATCTATAAGACATTGACCTGTTAAAAATTGACAACAGAGATTAATTGATTCTTTTAAGATATCCTCATATTAGAATAGTGTTTGTTCCTGATGAACAATTAAATAAAATTGATATTTCTAAAAGATGGAGATAAAAATAAAATTAACACCACTATTTATATGGCTTGTTAGGCCGGGTAAAACGCATATAAAATTTAAGAACTCATGATATTCAAGGGAACATTTCTGTATAGTAAAATAAAAGCATTTTAAAGAAGAAATTATCGGTTGTAGAATGCCTTTTACATTAATCAGAATAAAAACATAATAGAAATGCATTTTAAAATAATTATTATTTTTACTCACCAATTTGAAAAAGGCTGTCAGTACAAATATCCATTTCATGTTGTTTATATATCGTATCAAAATTCTGCAAAAATGAGAAATTTTATATTCAGAATTCCTCTTCAAATTTTTGATAACAAGCAATTTGATATTTATAAATAAAATAGAAGAGGATACTGGTACTTCGATTGAAATAAATTCGAAAATATTTCGTATCTCTGCTTATAATAAAAGCGAACGTGTGTCTGTGTGTGGGGCGCTGTTTTTTTGTTAGCGCTCAACAGAGAAGACCGTTTGAGCAACAGCAACCAAATTTGGCACAAATATACTTTGAAAGGTTGGAATATACATCTCTAAGCGATTTTTTGAAGTTTAAAAACTAAGCAAAACTTTGGTATTTTCTGGCGGTGACTTTGAAAATATTATCAAAGTCATCGCTCGAAATTTGATAATTTTTAAAATACGCTCCTTAAAATACAGAAAAGATCATTTCAATATCAATTTCTTAGTCTTCCAATTTTTTTTCTTAATTTTAATAAATTTTTAAATTCATAATTTCTAACAATACTTTTCATTATTGCAATGGAATTCAAATCGTTTTCATTGTTAATACAAATAATTAAATACGCTTTTGTCTTGCATTGTTTAAAACTAAGGAATCTAGATTCTGCTTATTTTTTTCATATTCTTTGGTGAAATCGTAATAATTTTACTTTCATTTTTATTTCATGAATTTTCTTTTACGGAATTTGTAAACAAAGCACTCTAAGATATCAGATATAGTAGGAAATATAACCAGTAAGTTGAATGAATATGGCTGCTACTTTTTAATTTTTTTATGTGCATGTTTTGTTCCGGCTAGAATAATGTTGGATGTTAAATACGCAGCACTATTTTAAGGCTGTAATCAACTGCATGTTTTACATGAGGAATAAGAATGTGAAGTTGACGCTGACAACGTTGAACTAGATGTTAGTTGGCATGGACAGTTACGCTGTGTGACTTGACGCCATTAGGAACTTTCATATACACAAAGAACAGAAGAAGTGCAAGGCTACTATAATATCACGCCTTAAATATCTACCACAATTCGAAGATCAAAAATATTTTGTTAAGGGAACCATTAACCAGTGGCGGATTTTGACATTATCAGGCCACAGGCGGAAAATTGTTTTGAGGCCCCTTCCCTAACAAATGTCGTAAATTCACAGTTGGTTTAGCACAGTGATGTACGTCGAATTGGATTTGAGGCCCCCTCAGGGTCTGCAGATACGAGGCGAGCGCCTCTACCGCCTGTGCGAAAAACCGCCATTGCCATTAACGTCAAATTATATATAAGAGATTCAACTGAAATGAAACCGAATCTCTATTGCTGGCTAATTAGCTGACCTCTAAATGTGGCTGGAACAGAAATAAAATATATTTCTACACTGTCGTTGAATATTCAGTAATAAAAATTAGAAAATCGCTTTTATTAGCTTACTAAGATGTAAAAAATTAAATAAATATGAAAGATATAGATATCAAAACAAAAATAGAGTAAAAGCGTGAAGCACTGATAGAAATGCTCTAAGTAAATTAAACATTTAATCACATTCATTGTGTATTGTAATCAAAGAATTTTGAATATTTCCGTGTCTATCATGAATTAATTTCTTCTTTGTATTCCTCATTATATTTTATAATTCATTATTAATGCTATTATGGAATTTTGAGATCAATTTTTTTTTATCTAGTTTTGTACCAGATCCATTACCAGACGCTCTCATATATGGATCAAAACTTAATTAAAATTAATTTATTAACTGATAGTTGAGTTCTGCAAAAATCAAAATATTTTATTTGTTTAGTCTCGCTTGCAGTGCCATTCCTCATGTGGTGGTTAAAAGAGAAACTCCCACAGTTCTAACTAAGATTTGATTACAGTTCCGTCTCCTTCTTTATAGTGTAAGCGGTGCTTCACTATAAAGAAGAAGACGGAGTTCAGTCTCCTTCTTTATAGTGAAGCACCGCTTACACTATAAAGAAGGAGACTGAATATTTACCTCCTATCAAGCGAGGCCTTGCTCAGTAACTATATTTGTAACTCTTACAAAGCGTGGTCATATAGCCTTATAAATGTGGTAATTAGTATAAGTTAACAAAAGCTATTTTAGTCACAATCTCTCTTTTTATATATAGCTATGTTGAGTTTTACAATAAAATGATAAAAAAGAAATGAAGTCCATGTCCATTTAATTAACTGAGCTGCATCCAATATTGCCGTCGAGAACACACAGCTGCACAAAATTTCAGAATATAGCGCAGTGAAACTGAGAGAAAAATCGATAACAAAATTTCATTTTTACAAACATGAAAGAAATTAAATAAAGGCGTGTAAAATAACGAAAACGGTTATATTCCCTTAAGCAAAAGGATAATTAAACATTGTTTAAATAATTTCTTCCAGTAAATTGCAAAGTGCTACTGCGATTCCGAGTGTGTTTGGAGCATCTGCATTCGGGCTCTCGTGATATTTCCGCCTGTCTCTTGACATTTGAATTTCTTTTACCTTCTAATTATGAGAAGTATTTTGTTCTGGAAATTTTAATTTTATTTCGTTTCGCATAAGAACCTTGAGGTTACTTGAGACATTAAAAGGTTTTCAGGCAACTTCTGTATTTGAATTAATTGCTACTGATGACTTAAGTACTTTCTTCCGTATCAAACATTTTATAATTGCAAGCACGCGTCAGACATGTCATCGTAATAAACCTCCAGGATCTTATTTTCGCTTAAAAGGAAATAATAAAACAATCTGATGCGCTGGAATTTTAAAATGTGATTACAATTAGTGCGAAATTTTCATTAACAATTCAATTAATTTGATTAATTGAATGTGAGAAAAATGTAAACACCCTTTGAAGGGCCATTTTTTCTAGTAGTGATATAATAAAATAACTTTGGGATAATTAAGATTGGGATTAATTTAAGAAAATAAATTCATTTAGCTCATTGGATGACGTTAAAGTTTTGTTAATTAATTTCATTAATTAATATTTGATTAATAAGTCAAGACACTTTGTTGTGGTTTTAGGTAAGAAAATGGAACATCTGAGCTTTTGTTTCATCGAAAAATTTGCCAAGAACTTATGCGAACCTTAAACATTGATGACTTTAGTGGAAAGCATACTTCCCTAGGTGTTTGAAAAGGTTAAGAAAACCTTACTGGCAATGGCAGATTTTCCTCTTAAATGCTTTATTTATAACTAAAATTAAATCAAATACAATAATTACATAAAAATGAGATAAATTAGGTTAGTGAAGGCCCAATTTTATAAAACCATCTAGGGCTTTGAAAAATAGTACAGGCTATCGAACAGAGAAAGTAATAAAGAGTTTTTAAAGATATAAATATACCACTGTAATTAAAAACGACCTGCATGTAGTTCATCTTTTCTGTTAGTCGTTGTATTTTTACTTATATTATTTTTACATTGTTATAAAGCTTTTGTCGGAGGCAACTTTTTTCTCACTTTGGTAAAGCTAAAAGATCCAACCAACCACAAATTGAAACTTTTACAGAAAAAAACAAATAAAGTAATTTTTTCTTTAGATAATTCTTAAAATTCATTTTGTCAGAAATAACGAATTAGAGCTTCTTTAAATACAAATTTTGTACTTCCACCCCTCTATTCCTCCCCCTCAATTTTCCTTGGAACGAGTGCTACAGCTATAGAGAGGTTACACTGTCCTAACTGAAGAATATTTCGTAGAACTCAGTAAAATGAACGCATGTTGATTTTAAAAATGCCTCTAAACGACACTTAAAACTGATCTCACATCTAGGAAACAAGGGATATTTGAGCCTACGTGATTTTCTCAGATTGTGAGATAATTGGTAAGTTGTGTGTGCCATTTTTGTTTGACCTCTGATCATATGGTCTATCGGAGGGGATTTTCATTCCAATCTGGAAAGCCATCGTAATGGTGAGTAGATAAATATATTTTGGGGATTCAAAAGTAAATTTTCACTTTTTCATTCCTCTGTGATTGGAAGTTTACTATTGAAGATATGACGAATTAAAATATTTTTGAGTTTTAATCATACTTCTAGCTATAATTTGATATATGATGTTTAGCAGTATCTTTATTCTAAGTAGTTTAAATTTTAGATTATTTAGAAAAACCTATAAATTTCTACTCAGCATTAATTTGTTTATGAATTATCTCAGCAACAGTGACGTACTTGAAGGGCGGCGGAGGGGACGGTCCGTCACGGGCGCAAAAATACTTCGAAAGGGGTTCCAAAATCAGACATGCAGCAAAACAATTATATATTGTTTAGCAACGGATTCCGAAACCCTCTGCTCTTTTGCATATGCGTCGGGCGGAGTTATTTTCATCAAAATAGGGAGAAAGTGAAGAATGGAGGGAAATGTTTAGATTTTACTTAGCCTGATCTAACAAAGAACTCCAGAAATGAGCTCATATGACTCATTGCCTGACACCCCTTTCCGGTGTAAAATCGTCCAAAAGTGCTAGTTTCGGAATCCATTGTTAAACAATAAGAAGAGCAGCGGCACTTGTTTCAATCATTGTGTTCGTAAAAAAAACCAGAGGGGGTGTTCTCCCCTAAACTTTCTCGTATACTTCCCCCAAAAGGTGCCGTTTGCCCTTCCCCGCGTGGCTAAAAAAATTCGAACCTATTGTTACCCAGAATCCAATGACTATCAGAAGGTTTTTCATTATAGTGATTGAAAAATATCTTGGCAAAAAAATGAAACTCAAAGAGATGCGTAACGATTTTCTTCTCTTACCTGCTCAATTACAAACTGACGTAATTCGCTACTCCGTAATGAAATTCCTCTCCGCTCTTTCAGTACGCATGCGCGTGGAGATAAACGGATTATCTTCAAAAGTAAATTATACGGACCGACAGACAGTCAACCCTTTGACGGATTTGGCCCAAAATATTATACGGACCTACATTCATGACGATAAAACTGTGTATAAAATTTTATTCATCTGGTTTTTCAAGTTGTTGAGTTATAGCGTTCGCATGACCTCGAACATGTAGACAGACAGACTTCCCGTTGACGGATTTTGTACAAAATTTGATAGAAACCTACAAATTATGTTTAAAGACCACATACCAAATTTCATACCCGTAGCTGTAATAGTTTTCGAGTTATCGTGTTCATAGACAGACACACACACTGACAGACAGACATAATTCCAAAATTGTGTTTTCCGGACTCAGGGAGGTCTAAAACGTGGAGATTCGTCAAAATCTCGAGTTCGAATTTTTTGACGATTACAATACTTTCTCTTTGTATACTTCGTATACGAGAAAGTAAAAATATTATTAATTCATACTTTTCGTCAAGCCCATAATGTAAAAGAAAGACTGGTGGTGGACGCGCGATTTTGAAATCTGTCTGCAGAGATCGAGGGCATCAAACGACAAATTGCGTTATTAAAAACATATTTTTGCCTACAACTTATTATTTTTATTTTGATGTTTGTTTGCCTTATGTATATTCTAAAGAAAGGGTGCCTTGTTGCAGGTTTGTCCCGGAAGGGGAAAATTTCAGCTACGGCACCACTCAGCAGTAACCCTTGGAAATCTCTGCTTAACTTTTAAAATAATTCGGTAACTGTGGATCATTTTTGTTGCTTATCGCATACTCTCAAGGCCAGATGCAATCAGATACATCCTCCTAGAGAATCGCCACGAATGTGACAAGTGTACTTAAGCGGTGTGAGATTCCGTTGAGGTCGAGTGATTGAATGTTTCGAATGTGGGAAAAACTCTTCAACTGAAATCAAAGATAAGGGATTTGCTTTATTTCGGATGTAGAATTAAGAGCAAATATATATAATTTTGTAAGATTAGATGAAGATTAATGTTGATATCTTAAGCTTTAATTCTTACGATGTTCTTTGTAATCAGAGCGTCTTGGAAATAAAATCCCGTCATGAGCTCAATTGACTTGGTGAATTCTGTGGAAAATGTAGTTCCTTACCTTTTGACTTTATTTTCTATTGATGGTTATCGAAACAGTTATCATGGAGAAAATGGCCTGATAGTTTCAGAATTGCACTATGAAATAAAAACAATTATTCGTGAACTTCTCTGGTTCTTACATGCTTTAATTTAACTCTTTTGTTGTTTCATATTTGTGAATTTCATGCTTGTTGTGCGCTGGAATTGTTTTTTGTAATCGACTTTTCACTTACTTCCTGATGTGCTAGAGTCCTTAAATTTTGCACAGTTCTGTGCAGTTGCACACAATTTTGTACAGTTGTGTGCAATGCAATATTTTAATGTTTTCGGAACTTATATTTTAGTTTCGATTTTATTCAAGAACAAATAAACTGTTCTGACAGAATAAAAACATATTCGCTAAGGACTAAAGAATTTCACTTGCTGCTGAGGAAATCCGATTTTAAAGCAAGAAATTAAGAATGTTATATGCAAGTATGCAATGGAAAGAAAGAATTCTAATATTTATTAAGAATAAGAAGTAAGTGACGAGATTGTTCAACGAAACTTCAATTATAAGCTTTTATAATAATTGTGAAATACATTAAAGACTAAAATCTCAAAAATAATTAAATAAAAAAATGTAAAAAATCCCCACTTTTCTCAGTGTACTAAAAAGGGGAAAATAGTTTTATAAAAAAGATGGAGTTAAATTAAAAACACCATGAAAACAATACGATGAGGAATTAAGCCATAATTATTATCGTAAGAAAGAAAAACCCTAAAGATTATTTAAACATTATTGTATATCACGAAAATGATTAAAATTCTAACTTACTTAGCTCCTCACGCTTTTATGACTGTTGTTTTCACTACCAGAATTTTGACAAAAAATTATTTTCTCCTTCTTTGATAAAAGCGCGTTTTTTAAAGTTATTTGTTTTTCCTTGTATTCCGAAAATGAAGGGAAAAATGAAACAGAAATTGACTGTTTCTTATTAAACTGTTAATACGACCAGGTGATTAGAGCTAAAAATCCCAATTCAGTAATACATGGTATACGTTGCAGAATATGAATAAACGAATGTTCAAAAATGGTTTTTAAAAGATGAATGAGAGTGAAAGATAGGCAAACAGTCTCTTCCATAAATGTAATCCAGTCTTCTTCGTTTAATAATTAAAGGACATATACGAGCATATTAATTATTAATTGTAAGTGGTATAAAGGTGCAACAGACACTGAAAATTATCACAAACGCAAAAATATCAATTTAATTAATGCATGCAAGTTAAAGAGCTTTAAGATAAAAACTGTCATAAAATAAAGTCGTAAAATTACAAGTATACATTCATTCTAATCACTCTGCCTTTTATGCTTTTGTTTAAAAGGTTGTTTACCTTATTGTGTTCAATTATTTATTAATTTCACTAATTTCTTAAAACGTTCATAAAATGTTGACCATAAAATCATCTAATCAAAATTCATCTCTGCAAGTTATCGATCTATGATCGAATATCCAGATATAATGACGAAGGTATTCTATTATGATTCTGTAATAAAATAGCCCTCGTGTAACTTCAAGACGGGCTTTAATATACTTAAAAAGCAAACGAGCAAACAAGAAATAAAAGTACATCTGAACGTAATTAATGAAATTTGATAGGAAGAAACAAATATTAATTGAGATTCAATAAATCTGTTATTATCAGTATATTGCTCATTTAACAAAGTTTCATTAAATTCTTCCTAAAAAGTCTTAGATTAAACTTATTAAAAACTTCAGCATTTATGAATACAGTTTGCTAACGGGCATCATTTATCTATACACCCCAAGTAATATCGCGTACATGATACTTCATCAAACTAGTTACTAGTCTGTGAAACTAAAATATTAAATAATTGTCACAATTCAGGTAAGTAGAAATATATGAGTTGGCACATAACTTAGGGCTACGGAACACGCTAAATGAAATAGAAAGACTTTCGTTATAAATGTTAAGTTTTATTATACTGAATAATGATAACGGGCGTTTAAAATTAAATTTTGTTCAAACATGTAAAATACTTTAAAAGTATTAGGTTAATATTTAAGAGTGTTTTTTTCGGTACAATGATAGTTGTCTTCGTATTGTCAATTTCACTTTCATTAACTGTAACGAAAAGTTCAACGTAAGAAGAAACTAGAAATAAAATTTCAATCTGATCAAATTTATCAAAAATATACGCGTTAAATGGTTTGAAGAAGACGTATAAGTTTTGGCCTATAATGTTGAAGATGTGAAATTTTCACTTAAATTATATTATGCAGTAAGAATTAAACATAACTATGACGCATAGACTCAATTTAACAAGATAATCAGTTAGCTTCATAAATTACATTTATTTGACCAATAAAACATAATCTACTATACTTTTTAGATGGAAACACTTAATCTGTAAATAAAATTTAACAATTTTTCTCTCTAGTTTTGTAAAAAAATCTTTCCAATTTGATTTAAGGTGAAAGAATGCTCTGTGAAACTTCCTTGTTAACTACATCGGCATTGGTTTTGTTTTAGTCAAATAAAAGGATCAAAAAGTTTTTTAATCTTTTCCGATCAAAACATAAAGTCTCGCATTTATTTTCTAGGCTATAAAATTACAGGGCAAAAATACACGATGATTTTCCAAAGTTTCCTCCTAAGTACACAAGATCAAAAGCAAACATCGAATATTTTCTACTTATAGAAATTTAATCCAAACAACTCTAATAATTTGATTAAATTTCAAGGAGGATTACAGTTTGCAACTTTACAATCGTGTGCTGAAAGAAATACCTAAAAATTATGAATAAACATTAGTTGATTAGGGATTAAGATCTTAAGAGAGAATTCACTGCAGGCAGATTTCACTATGAAAATATCGATTGTAACATGGATGGATTACTTTTTGAAGTAAATACCAAATAGGGACACTCTATGAAAGCATAGGGATGTGGATTATGTTTTTAATATTTCGTATACAAAGTATCGGAAGAGAAAGTATTAAATCTTAAAAACATTCGATTTCGATATTTTGATGAATCCTTACGTTTTACGTTACGTGAGTACGAAAAAAAACATTTTTGGAATTGAATTATCTGTGCATTAAAGAATGCGAGTTCTATTAATTTTAAAATTTCGTATAATAAAATGTTAAGTTTATTTTTTCAAAAAGTCTTCTTTCATTTAGTTTGATTGTTTGGCGAAAAATAAATCTTCTGACAATTAATTGCTAATTGGCTTAATTATTTCAACTTATTGAATGCACTGAACCACCCTCCAAAACCTCTTTTTAGTACATCGTTTGGACTTGGTCACGATTCATTTATATTCATCTCAATGTTGTAAAGAAACATTTTATAGCTTCGCAAGAATTCAAAAATGCATCGTTTATTCTGAATTTCCAATACATCTATCGTACCTTTTTGAGTTCAAATAAAACAGTGTCGATTTTTTTCCGGCACAATAGAGCTAAAAGGTATGTTTTTATATCAGGCGACTCGAGGTTTTTTCACCTCAAGTTCATCTTCTTGTCGGATATCCGCTTCAAAGTAGAGTCAAGTTTGAGACTGGAAAATTTCCCATGGATGAGAATATTTTAGTAAGCAGACATTTTTATTTTTATCTATTGTAATAAATTTAACCAAAATATCAATAGATATCCAATAATGAGAATTACATTTTATTGTTGTATGTTCTGAGGTAAACATTCAAGAAAGTAGTTGTATGTATGCTTATTCTGAAGGGCTACTGAAATAAAAGTACTGCAGTTGTCATTACGTGTCGTTAAATTCTTTATTATACAATGCTTCGTTAAAATTTTTAAAATATTGTTAGTCCAGTCAACGAAGGGCTTCAAAAACCATTAAATCAATTAAGTTTTGAACATTGATACACATGTTCGTGGCTCGTTCTGCCATTTTGGATCCTCCCTTTTTAGTTTTTATGTCTGTCTGTGCATCAAAGCATGCGAGTTCTATTAATTTTTAAATTTTGTGTAATAAAATGTTAAGTTTATTTTTTAAAAAGTTGCCTCAAAGCAAATTAAAGAACGTAAAATTCCCTACAAACGCATGCTTTTATTTTTGTTTTAGCGTTAATAGCTTCCGAGATAATGGATTTCAAATTTTGCTACCATCTTGGATTTTATCTCCCCTCTTCAGTTAATCTCAAAAACTATTAAAGCTAGGAAAAAAAGTAAAAGCATGTATTTGTTGGGAATTTTATGATCATTAATTTGTTTTATTACATGTAATTTGAAAATTAAATAGTTTTCGAGATATTCAAGAAAAACTAAGAAAAGTGGGATAAAATCCAAGATGGCGTCAAAATTTGAGATCTATTATCTCAGAAACTATTAAACCTAGAAGAAATAAAAAACATGCATTTGTAGGAAATTTATGATAATTAATTTTTTGTATTACATGTAATTGAAAATTCAACAGTTTTCGAGATATTCAAGAAAAACTAAAAAAAAGGATGAAATCCTAGATGGTGGCAAACTTGAGAACCTGTTAAAGCTGGAAAAAATTGAAAGCATGTATTTGTAGGGAATTTTACGCTATTTAATTTTTAAAATTAATTGTAATTTAAAAACTGAATAGATTTCTAGATATTCAAGAAAAACTAAAAAAAAGGGGAGGAAATTTAAGATGGCGGCGCGAGCTCAACCCCCAGTACTAGGGACTTTTAGTATGTTCATCAGGAACCCCTCACGAACATGTGTACCAATTTTCAAAACTATATGACAAAACATCTCAAAAATTATTAAAGCTGGAAGAAAAATAAAAGTATGTCTTTGTAGGGAATTATACGCTCTTTAATTTCTTAAACCAATTGTAATTTGAGAACTGAATAGTTTTCGAGATATTTAGGAAAAACTAAAAGAAGGGGGGATGAAATCCAAGATGGCGGCGCGAGCTCCCCCCCCCCTCCCAGGACCGGAGACTTTCAGCATATTCATCAGGAGTTTATCTCGAATATGTGTACCTGTTTTCAAAACTATATGATTTAATGTTTTTATCACCCCCATTTTGGACCTTCGTTGACTCGACTAAAAATTTTAATTATAAAATTTTATAATATTTTAAAATTTATTAATTTATTATTGTTTAGAAACAGACAGAATGGTGAACATACAGAAACTAACACCAAAAGATGAGCCAACGTCGTTCCTTACTCATGGGCATGGGAAAGTCTGATGCAAAATAGGTTTTCTCGAAATACGGTATTTGGACAAGAGCAGATATTTTAAATTGTTTAGAATATTAAATTTTCTATTGAGGTCGCCTTTATCTGCCTTTAAATTCGCGCTAGATATTTTAAAATCATTCTATATAAGGCGTTCGGAATATATTCTTTACGGAATTATACATTCGAACTAATATTGGAAAGATGTTTTAAGGGCATTGAAAGGAAGAAAGCAAAAAAGACAACTTATCGCGAGAACTGATCGAAATGTCTGAACATTATAGTTAAAGTTTTATTGATTAATTTTCTTTTGTAAGCCTGCATTCTCGAGTTTTAGTTGATTGGTGTTTGACAACATACCATTCAAAAACATCAAGCCTTTATCACGAATCTAAAGTATCAATTACTTCTTTCACGATTTTCAGCCAATGAAAGCTCATTCCAGGATTAAAAATAAATTAAAAAGAAACTTTTGCTCATTTATTTTCTGTATTGTAATCGTTATTTGGTATTTCAACTGCATCATCGTGATAACAACATTAATTGCGATATGTGATTTAATTGTATGAAGATGCATCTCGCTTTTTGTGCATAACGTTCTTAATTATAATAGATCCATATATGAAACATTGCACAATACGAGAGAACGCAAACCAAACGATTTTTTATAAGGTACTAAAAAAATAATAATAACTTAATTTAAATAAAATTGACACATGAGGAAATTATCAGTATAAATTCCAAAGCCGGCTTAAATGATAATGAAAATTCCACTAACCTGATTACATATTGTACTGATTTTTAAAATCGAGATCTGCTAGAATTCGGACAACAATGATTTAGGTTTCACGAGGACTTGTCTGTAGAGTGTCATCATATCCTGGTTCTGCTTCCACAAGCAACAGATTGACTGCAGTGTGGGTTTTTAGAGCACCCTTCTTGAATGCTAACTAACCTCAAAACAAGCTCCATGTCTGCAGCTTATTGACTGAGGCATGGATGAGTAAATCGAAGTGTCTTTGCAGAATAAATTATGAGTTTTGATTATTTGTGACACATAAAAGACTGTTTAGATGGTCAGAGCTAATTTTAGCTTTGCATATTTTCCTTAGATGGTCAACTGATAACATATTGCACTTCATATTCTTAGGTCCATCATTCTTTCATTGTTTACTCTTACAATTTCTTTATTTATTGCGTAGAGCCTTCACACTGTTGACATGGTAACTTAAAAAGTTTTGTTTTTAAGTAAATTTGAATGTTAGGAATTATTAAATTAACTAGAAAAGCTGAGCCCGTCTAAGGCGGGCTTTTAGCCAGCAAACCATATATCAGAACTGATTGTATCAGATTTACTCACGAAAGATGTAATAAAAAATCTCATTCACATTTTTGGCATAATTTACAATAATACTTTTCATTGTTGAAAAGCAATTCAATAAGTTTTCATTGTTTAAACAAATATTTAATTGCGTGTTTCTCTTCCATTGTTGAAAGCTGAACAATCATCCGATTCGCTCGTTCAATAATGACGCAGAGAAAATGGGCGTGGTTATTTTAAGCTCCGCCCAGCGTTACAGACATCTCTGGACAATTCTATTAAAGATTTTACATAAAATATATCCCCCATGGGACCACCTCGAGGATGAGAAGTTGCTGTATAAGTAACCAGGTTCTTAGTTATCCTGGAGATATAATAATTGAGGCTTTGACTGATTAACGGTCCCATCGCGGATAATGGGATATACCTTTTTGTGAAAGCTCTGTGCATGTGACGCTCAAAATAGGCCAATTATGCGTAATTAACAGTACCCACATTTGTATTTGCGGTGGACTGGTTATTCACCTTTGCCATATGCCCTCGTGTGTGTGGCTGCAGTAATTTTCCATGATTTACATAAAATATTTATTATAGAACTGTTCACCTGGTAGTCTAGTAGTAGGTCATACACCCTAACCTTGGTTGGAAAAGGGTATTTGGAAACATGGGTGCCAACACAGATATTCTCATCATCTGGCTAAGAGCAATTGATTGAAATTAAGAAGCCTAATTCAAATGATTATCCTATAGTAGCACACGTTAATTTAATAAATCATTCCCCCATTCTCTATGATGAGCCTCTTTTAAAAACAAAGAGTAAAAACATGAATTTGATGTTATTGTAATTAAACTATTTAAATTGTGTTTCTTTACTTAATAATTAATACTAATAATTCTTGAATAGGTATTCCTTGTCTATTAGTGACATAAAATCTACGAACTATTTATTTCTGTATTTAAAAATAATAAATGTTTTATATTTCAAATGAATCAGCTATTAAAATAGTGGATGGTTTTTTGTGAATGGTTGAGAATAGAAACATCCGATGTATTGTAGAATTCAGGGGTGTAGTGGAACCGGAACGCTTTTACGAAAATCAATAAGAAAAAAAATAATAAAAACGTCATTAAAATAGTGCGATATTTGTCATACAGGTTATAGCGGTCCGGCACTGCTTAATATGCAACTACACCACTACCATACGACGGGATTGTCCGGATTTCATGCTCATGTCCGGACACTAATCCGGACATGAGCATGAAATCAAAATGTCGGGATTTATGCCAGAGAATGCGGCAAGAGAGAAATTTGGTTGTATTAGGGAAAATCTATTATATTCGAAAAAGCTGACGTCATTCTGCGAAAGAAAGAAATTCTATAATTTACGCACTTGTTGCAACCTCCCTTCTACGATCCATCCATTTCCTTATTAAAATATAAAAATTTTAATAAGGAAATAATAATTAAGAATAAAATGTTTAAGGATCAAACTAACGAAGCGACTAACGAACTAACTAACAATTAAAACGAAGTAAAACAAATTAAAAAATGCAGTTTATTCTATTTTTAATTGCTGTAATTTTGAATTACCAAGCATAAATAAAAATTGTATTTTTGCATTCTGAAGTCTTAATTTTTTTCACTTCCTCAAATACTGTGCTAGAGTTATGAAAAAGGTCGTTGGTAGGCAGTTAATATAATTTTATGCTGTATTTGTCCCCTAATTAATTATATATTAATAACTAATAATTAATTATACACAATTAATTAATAATTAACAATTAATTATATAGTTAATGATTAGTTAGTAATATATAATAAATATCATATTCTTAATTATATATTAATAACTAATAATTAATTACATAATTAATTAATAATTAACAATTAATTATATAGTGAACTATTAGTTATTAATATATAATAAATAACATATTATTAATTATATATTAATAACTAGATAATTTATTAATATGTTAATACCCTTCATCCCCTCAATCCGTGTCCGGATTTCAATGCAAAAAATTATGGTAACCCTACATATACAGCGTCATGAAAGCATCTCTGGCCCCCCATGTATGCGATTCCGAGTCGTCTGGCAAATTTTCCCCCTTAGTGCTGAAACACCCTTAATATAATAATAGAATTGTTAAAGTAACGTAATACAAAATTGAATGCTATTGAGATGTTTTGGATTTTTAATGATCCTTTTACCATTTTTTAAAATCCTAAACTGAATAGTCGCGGATAAATAATCTGGAATGATCAGTTTTTCACAAACCAAGAGTACTTAATTTATTTGATTGTTTTTAAAACAATTTTGAATATTCAATTTTTTTTGTATTTTGAAATCTTGAAATCCTCACGGCATATTTTATGTTACAATTTGCGACTCTGGAGTATTATTACTGATTTAAAAAAAAAAATGTATTGTTAAGTCGTTTTGGTTTACCTGGAGCCTCGATACCAATTAAATATAGTTTTTTATACCAAATATTACCATGAACATAACTTTCACGAATAAAACACACCAAATAAATAGAAAATGATAAAATTAAGAATATGCTAGTAAAGCAACGCTTATTTCTTAATTAAAAAGATGATGCAATTCAATATTCTTTCATTTTATTTCTTCATACCATAACTTAATATTTCACTAGAAACAAATTACATAACGAGATACATTATTTCAAGGTAACGGTAATGTTATCCTCTCCAACAACAGAAAAACCTCAAACAGACAACCTTTATAATCAACTACCAAAGCAACAAAAATGCAAACAACACTTCCGATTGCAAAACAATTGTAAGGTTCTTGTTTTGATATTCGGATTCGTTTATTTCATTAGTAATACTTTCTCCTGCTCACTTTCAATGACCAGAAATTCCCCACAAACAGACGAAATCAATTACCTCCCCACAAAAGAAGTAACCAAGCTTGGACCTAAATATGAAGTTATCGGATCTATAATCTAGGACCCTAAACAACTTTTCCAGGGCAGAAGAGGAGGAATCCACAGACAGTCTTTGACCACTACTGAGGATTCTTCTAACCTGATTCTTCTGCCCAACAGAACAAAACGGAATCGGTCGAGCGATGGGCTGACAATGCCATTGTTCGAAGCAGACGATGCGCTTGAACTGGAAGTATAGTGTTCTTGTGTATTTTTTTAAAGTATTGAAACGGGATCTTCTCTTGTAAGGAAATGTTGGAATTGAAAAATGAACAAAAAAATTACGTCTCGCGCCAAAAGTGCACAAAAGAGTTTGATGCAAGTGAAAGATAATGTTTGGATTGCTTCTTATTTTTTTGCTTTTTCTCCCATCCCCGTATTCTTCTTTTTAGGTGACCCGCTACTAGCCGCTGCTTGTGAAGAACTTCCCGAATAACAAAGATTGGTTGAATGAAAAAATATGTAAGGAAATGATGATGTAACTTTCCAAGATGAAGTTGAATTTAGAAATAATAAGAAATATTTTCAAAGCAGTTGATGAGAGTTGGTAAATAATTATTGACACCTCGATGAGTTACGATGCCATTTAATTTGTAATTAATTAATTAAAAATAATAACATCAGAGATGGGTTGAGTGAAAAAATGTGCAATGAAATCTTATGCTGCTGCTGATGTAACTGATGAGTTGTTTATTCTTTGAAACAATAAACAACTCGAAAATGTTTGATGAAATATGGCGAAAACTTATTGACACCCCTTTAAGATTTTTTGCCATTGAATTTCAGATTTGCGATAAAAGTTAAGTAAAATAATAATAACAAAGCTTAACCGAGTTAATAAAATACGAGAGAATATCCTACGACGATGCAATACTTCTTTAGGCTGTTGAATTTGGAAATAAAAGTAATATTTTGAAAGCAGTCGAAGAAATATTAAACTTGTTCAGATATGATGAATTACCGGAAATCATAGAGAGATTTGCGATGAAAATTAATTGAAAATCGTAATAACAGAACTCGGCTAAAACTCGTCATGCTAATGATGACGATGCAATGCTTCAGAGAGCTGCTGGCTTTACAAATAAAAATATTTATTTTTGCAAACAGTTGATGAATTGTAATAAAGAACTAATAGCTATTCTCATGTTCTAATTAGCGTAAATATATCTATAATGTAAATTGATTTAAAAATGAATAGCAAAGTTAACTAGATGAAAAAAATGCACAAAAAATACCTTGATGATGTTATAACATTATCTGTTTATTTTACAAGTGACCAAAATATTTGAAAAAAGTTGAAGAAATATGGAGATTGCTTATGGCGTTCTGGAAAGTTAATGATAACCGTAGGAAAAATTCAATACAAAGTAATTACAAAAGTTACCCCCAAAACGTTTCATTGAACACATGCCTATGTTAGGCGCATGCATAATCTGATAAATTTCGGTTCGCAATCGCATTAAATATTAATCCTAATTACAAAGTCTGCATATAAATTTAAAAATCTCACACCATCCTTTTCCCTTCCTGTCTGCTCTTAACTTCATTGTTACTGTGTGCCTCATACTTTTTTAAAATCAAGAATATACTTGTTATTTTTTTTCCTTCAAAATTATCCAAGTACTTCTATTAAATGATTATAATTCTTTCTTGAAGTTTTATTTTCTTTTAATATACTTTTATTATTTTCAAAATTCCCTTCACTTTTCTTGTCAGTTGTTTTCATAATAAAGATTATGCCCCAATGTTGCAAGAATCGAAGAATCTCTAATCTCAGCACACGCAAATAATGGCCTCTCAAATGTGAAGAGTTGCGTACACTGTCACAAATACGAAATCACAGTGAATCGATAATTTTGATTTTTATGGAGTGATTTTATTTGAAGCAAATTTTGATTTATCATTTTTCTTAATTTTTAATTTATATTTAAATCTATTAGGTATTGCATATTTTTGAAACAAAATTTATAATGATAAAAAACGAATAAGACATTGAAGTGTAAAAAGGAAAAAATAATTGTATTACCACAGTAAAATACAATAGTAACCATAATCCGTGTGGAGGTTTATTTTCTTCGTTTCTGACATTTTATTCCGAATATTAAATACACTCGAATATAATATATAGATAAATTAAAAGCATCTTATAGTGGTTTTCAAAGAAAAATTAAGTACTTTCTCGATCTTTTTTGGCTTCGTAAACATTTATGGCAATTTTTATGTATTACAATGGCCATCGTGTTATGGTTTAAGATTTTGCATACTTACCCACTAATGAATTTAGTGTGAGATTCATGCAATTTATAATTAGGTGAAAAGTTTACAAAGATTGTAAAAACACAATGGTCCAATATAATATTCTGTTTCTTTGGTCTCGAGGACTGTCTGTAATAATACACTTAAAACTTTCGAAGTGGAAATTTTTAAGGAAACAAGAAGTATGAGCTGCATTTCTAAAAGTTTTTGACTAAACTGAACTAAATTAATAAATTTAATTAAGAAAAATTCTGTAGAATTTTTAATTAGAATCTTTTAAACTTGATTAGGTGTACTAACGTTCTTGAAAGGATTAAGAAAATTCATCAGAGTTTTCAAATTTTGTCCGGAACAGCATTCCATTCTTTTATTTTTATTGCAAATTCGCTTTTATGTAACATTTTCCCTCGAGATGGATTCATAAGTAAAATCCTTCCCAAATTATATGCATTCAGTAAATAATCGAATTTTTCATGTTGAAAGTTCAAACAGCAAGTATTAATATGTTGGATGCCATTCTGTACAGGATGATTAACTAAACGCATGAATTTTATTGAGCGACATTATAGGTAAAGTAGCCCTAAGAAAGCTTACCATAGGTAAAAATGGAACTTTATAATGCGATGTTTCTTTTAAATTGCATACCGATATCTTAACATGAGAAATTTCATATCCGATATATTTTTTTGTCAAAATGGAACTACAAAATTTTATTTTTTTACCAATGTTATTTTAAATTAATTAGCACTAGTAAATTAAACGTGATAAACACAGGAAGAAAAACTTTTTAATACTTTGAAACCATTCAAGGAAGACTTATAGAACAAAATGGAATTGAGTTTATAAGGAATGCAACTTATATATAAAAATTATCCTCCGTATAAAAATGAACATATGCATATCCACCCACTGTACCGCATACTATTAAGATATGGCGGAAAAAAACTGAAAAGTCGACGAAAATATAGGAGAAAGATGTATTACGAGATAAATTTAGGGGCAGTACGGCCGTTATTTCATCTTTTACTGCTGCAAAATTTTATCAGCATTCGCATTATAAAAATTATACTAATATCCATACATATATCATATATTTAATGTCATGAAAGTCAAAGATTCAAATGATCTCACGTATAAAATGAATCCACAAAAGTTAACTAATAGTTGGAAGGAGCTCAGAATTTCAAATTTGCTTTATAGTCTTTTATTATCGTCTCAAATTCAACATTCATTCCGCGCAAAGTTTCATAAAAATTTCCCCGTACATTAATTGCAACTTATTATTTTTAATTAAACTTTTTCACACATACTTATAAAGTCGGATTCAGCCATGAAGAGTGAAGTAAAAATCATATCTTCACAATCAAATCAATCGTAACTGAAGAGAGAGAGAGAGAATTAACACTTTTGAGGCCTGAGAGACAGGGTTATTCTGAGAATGATTTATTTTGCTAAAAATATTTTCCATCACGAAATGGGAAAGGGTTCTTTAAATGGTCAAGTGAATGGCTAAAAGAGAATATTTCTCATGCTAATCAATGCCATTTCGAAGTCAGAAAATACTAAATTTGAAAATAAAAGTTCATCGAAAGTTATTTGGACTACATATTAAATTTATTTTTAAATAATGCCTAGGCGGAGGGAGAAAATAGAGTTGAACAGAAATGGGGATTTTATACATCTAAATTTCGCTTAGAGAAATAATTTATCGTAAAAATATAATGTTTTTAATAACTTAATATGTATTATCGCTGTGTGCAGTTTGAACACGTTATTTTAATTTAAGCTGTGAACTATAAGAAATAAATCCCCAATATAATTCTCAAAAAACAAAATTTAACAATGCAGTCTTTATATTCTTCAACGTAGTGTTACTATTGGACAAATTTCTTGGTGACTGGAGGTTCTGCCTCTAAATTTCCTTCTCAATAATTATAAAAGTAAGAGGAAACATACTACTTTATCAAAAAGAATTCTTTCATCAAGAAGCGCTTTAAAATTAAGTAGTTTGCACAAATATAATATGGAACAAAAATACCGTAAGTTGAATAAATTAAAATTTTTTTAAAGCTAATCTTGCATCAGATGGGTTACATAAAAGTTTTCTTTTATAAGTAAACTGAAGAAGCTTAAAAAGTGATAAAATGGGAATAAAGAACACTGTCTTGAACAGACAATTAAAAAAGTCTTCACGCACACAAATAAGTAACAAAATTTATAAGTAATTAGGAGTTTAATGATTATTAACTTAAAAATATAAATTATTATTACTGTACCTGAAAATAAAATAAAACACAGCGGAAGACGGACACGGATTTCAAAATTAGAGCAATTCCAAGGAATCACCAACAAAGCGGCAGAAAAAGTCAAGAATACGGAATAATCCAGAATTGAGGATTTCACATTTCACGGTCACTCATTTATTTCTTCTTTCTTCGTTGGCATTGGTTGACAAAGGTTGACAGAGCGCCTCCTACAGGCAGGTGATGGCAATAAAAAAAGAATTAAACGCGTGCCGTGTTCATTGTTTAGAATGCACGCTGCTGTCTCTGCTTGAGTGATTTCAGCTTCCGTGTTGTAGTTTTGGTATCAGATTTACTGTTTTTCGCGCATTACAGATCTTTGTTTCTATCCTAGCGTTTAGTAATGTACATGAGGATAATTTGTTTAGTTTTGGACAGTGATTTTACGATCCTATCAACAGTGATTTTACGATCTTATCAACGGTAACTTTCGAACTCATTTGTCTAATGTTGAGAAAGAGGAGTCTTTGCTGCTTTTCACACCTTCTGATAGTTCACTGAGAAAGAAAAGGAAGACATTCAAATGAAATTTACAAAACAAAGTCAATTATTTATATGTTTGTTATCAATTTAAGCTTTTATAACAGGACGTTACAGGTAAGGCTTGCTGTTCCGGCCGGGTTTATCCAGCAGATTTCAAGATTTAAATGTTTCTTGTCTAACCCGAACTGATAAATAACGATGAAATATTTAAATTTAAATAAAATTATCAATAACATAGGGTTTTTGGTTGCTGGTTGTTTCCAATTTTCGTTTAATCAAGTGTTTTATCAAATGTCGGTAATGTTAAAGCCCCAGAAATTATAAATTTTCACTTAATATCTCTAAATCCATTATCAGCTATTCTTTACAGAGCAGTTTATTATCTGTAAATTGAAAGCTAAAATTTTGTTTGTTATAAGGAAAAGAAAAAAATCTGGGATAGACTGAGCCCAAGAAACATCCGCATCTTTTGTCTCAGTAGATTCGTAAGTAATTGCACATACATTTTCCCGTGAAGGTATTCACCAATGCAATCAAATCCTCGTTGGCATAGTGGTAAAGTCTCGGCTTCGTTGTCGAAGGTCCTAGGCTCGAAACCCGATTCCGCTGCAGATCCACCGTGCATAGGACCCGCTGCACGTTAAAGCATACGCAGTGGCCTCCCTCTGGCGGGGCGCGGAAGGTTGGAGAGAGGAGCGCCAGCTCAGGTATCGCCCTCGTCAGTGACCGCGGTTCAAAATTACGAGGTCCGTCCCTAAATAGCTCTTGTGCGGCGCAAAACAGAGCTTTAATACAATCTAACCAATGAAATCAACTCACTGACATAATGCTTTTAATCTTCATTTTTCTTCTTACTTGCAACTTTTCTGCTTTTGGAAAATTTTATAAATGCTAAGATCTTTTTATGTTGTGTCTAGCATACTAATGCTCGTTTAGTCCATAATCATAAAAATATTGTGCACATTATCAGAATGTTATGCTTCGTTAGTTTATAACACTCCTAATACTTTTAAATGGTGACGTATCCGCTAAAAATAGTCAGTTTATAATTCTTTTGGTTGCTTAGTTAAGGAGCTTTTAAAAGGAGAAAATCCGGCTACCGATGAGTTGCAGCGGTAATTCAGTTACTAAGATCAATTACTAAGCCTCCTATGGAAGATATTTTTAACTGCTTAAGGACCGAGTTATTTTGTAATCTACGGTATTTAGGACGAATTAACTCGGGCTATGTCCTTAAGCGGTTAATAACAGAAATATACACATCTTTTTGCTTCAGGGAATAGATAGTTGAGGCTTTTATACTGTTAAAGAAAAGATTTCGTTGCATTACTAAAATTCATTAGAAATAATAAAAACTATCTGTTCAGTTTTATTGGAATGACAAGTTCCTATTTTAAAATGAATTAATTTATGATCCTATGAGGCTAAAATTTTGCACACAATCAATCGTATATGGCCTAACTAAAGTTTAGCTGCTTTAATGTAGGACATTACCTGGCCCTTTACTGAAATAGCACAAAACTTTGAGTGCAAAACCAAATATTGTTCAATATTTAAATTATTAAACACTAAAGTATTATATAAGCTACAATATTGTAAATTATTTAACGTTAAACATAATATATTTGTGATACTCGTGACAAGGAATTGCCTTTTTTACAAAATACTTTTAATCCTTAAATACTTAATGTATTTAAGGGTTAAAATGTCATATTCATATTTTTCAAAATAAATAGTTTAAAACATAATTACAATTTTTTTATTATTTTACCTTTTATAATTAATAAATATCAAATAATAATTTTCAATGATCTGAAATTGAAATTAATTGTTTTGCAATAAATTTTTTTGGTCTTTTAATATCACAGTTTAGGATGAAAATTGATGTTCTGAGCTACTTAAAACTACAAATTTCGCTAGCTATGGACAGCTGAACAATATTTTGATGCTAATTTGCTTATAGGTGGCTTGAGTGTTTATGATTTAAAAATTCATTTTCCGACAGAAGACAGGTAATAAAAATTTCAAACGATCTTGTTCTAAGCAAGCCTTGAGTGTGTGGTGTCCTGCTGGCAACGTCTCAACTTTGAGACCGGCTGTTCGCGCATTAGGATCCAATGCCACCACAGATCCGTCATATATGCGGCTTGGTGCTTATTAAATTGTTCGGGTTTAAACGTTCTCCCGCTAGTATGGTTTAGAACTTTGTATAAGGGGTAACGGATAGGGTCCGCACTCATCATGGCTCAAAATTTCCTAGTCCTTCCCCAAATTTCCCCACGTAGCGAAAATATATAATCATAATCTAACAAATTAATTAATATCTACAAAAAGTAATATAAATTCAATAAATAAATCAATTTAAACGAAACTTAACGTTAATCTAACAAATCAACCATTTTGAACAACACGGAACATTCATCTAACAAATCATTCTTTTTAGACAAAATGGGACTTTAATCTAACAAGCCAATGAAACTGAACAAGCCTTCATTAATTTCAACCAACCAAGAGGACATTTCGGTCGTGAGTCAAGAGGTCCCGGCATTTAATGTCATATGTTTTATATTTTCCTCAAAAATAGTTCTAGTTAGAATAATTTTATTCTTTCACTGTTACAGTAAAGTTCAACTATTATTCTTCTGTCATAGTCGAAAGTCACAGCAAGAAAAACTGTGATGACCTGACTCCACCAAGTTTCTGCATATTATGTGGGTTTGGTTCAAGTTAAGTTTGCTGTCAAACGCCCTGATGTTCGTGGGAATTCGGAAAGTGGGTTGTGAACTCAGGTGTCGTTCCTTGTCATCTAGACCAGGTTCATGCCCAGTAGTCTTTGTGCAGTTTCCAACCGGGAAAATAAATTAATAAATCAAGAATATTCTTTTCAATTAGCTTTTTCTAAAATGATGCTTTTATTCTCTAATTTCTTCATATTTAAAACGGGGTTTAACAAATAACTCGCTGAGTTTCACAAACAAAAGAACATTTATTTTGACACGAAATCAACATATATACTGACATTCAACACATCGCGAGCGAGAATACAGACGAAGAATTGTTGCCAGAACACATTAACAGAATTCTAGCAGAATACTAAAAAAAGTTTAATAATAGGCGATTAATAATTTAAATCAGGAACAATACTTCTTTTTCGTGCTAATCGTATAAGGACTTCTGGAAATGATTTTTTTTCCTCGACTGATTTTAACATTTAATTTCCATATATGAAAGGAGTCAGAAGTTATTTTTAATATTTAAAATGAAAAAACAAGCTTTCAGAATTCTCAAAATCATTGTCATACCAAATTACTAAGAATGCAAAATTTCAAATCAGTCAAATTCACTAAAAATCAATGCATGCCAGATTTTCTACATTTCGTTAATTCATAAATAACCATTAATGTACAGAGCCCAAACTAAGAAAATCAATCAAATAATGACTGGTTTGAGCAGTTTAAGGGCGCAATCATGTGGTCGATCATTAAATTCAATTAATAAAAGTAAATTATATAATAAAAAGCACTCTATAGGGATAAAAGCGACTGTAAAAAGTATTTGGAATATATTGAAAAAAAATAGGAAGCATTATCTCCTCTACTCTTTTGCACACTTTCTCTTATAGACATAAGGATGTCGCTTTTCATGTATTATTCAACTATACTTTTTACATTGAAATCAATAAATATCCTATTAAAGCATCCAAAATTAGCTTTTAATTGGTCTGTTCGTCACTGTTTTCTTTATCTGATCTAGATTTTTCTTTACATGTTGTAGGTTTGATATTTTCGCGTATAAGGTCTGAACATAACATACAGGAAAAGAGATTCTTACGTCATCTTAAAACTCAAACAATCGTTTATTCAATGATGTCATTTTGATTACTATGGTAATTTGTCTTCGATTTCCACATTAAAAAATAAGCTAGATTTAAAAATATGGTAAGACTACCAAATTTGAATTTTTTCAAGAAATAATATGACCAAATTTGACCTTATATTTAACAAGGTTAAGACTTGACACTTGATGGTCATCTCAACGGTTGGCGAACATTTGGGAACTTGGCAACAGATTTGTTACACATAAAAACCGTACCTGCTTTTGAGTGTGACATAAAAGATTCTTAATTGCAGCTACCATTACATATTTAAACATAAATAAATGTAATTAATGTTTTTGACTGAACCGAGATATAAAGCGATGTGAAAACGTAATAACTAAATATATACAGGGTGCCCACTTAAGTCCCTTACCACCCTTTTAACTACCGAATGCCTGCAGCATAAGAGTAGTGTCTAAGCATGGTAAAGTGACTACGCGCTACTGGATGAAACCACTTACAGCGCCACCTGGTGGAAGCGGTGGAGTTAACGTAATTATTTCTAAAACGGCATGAGATAGAGGAAAAGAGTGAATTACAAAGTTTTAGAGCATCAGCGATTTAGTGCAAAAAGACACCTTGTGGACGTAAAAGCTTAGAACAGAACGCTTAGAACGCGTATTTGTTTGATCGCGTTTTCCTACACTGACACGAGACAAAACATTCTTAGAAAAAAAAGAAAAAAAAACTAGTTATCACAAGATTTATTATAAATTACAAGCGATACCACTGTGACACGTTGGGGGCTAGGTTTTCGTCCGAAAGATGATCTTTTCTACTTTCGTTCAAGTTTCGTGATGTCACAGTTTCGAAAGCCGCAAACAAACAAATGTGAATTTTAAGCTTTCTGTTTTTAGCATTCATGGTCATAAGGTGTCTTTTTGTACTAAATCGATGAGGCTCTACAACTTTGTAATTCACTTTTTTTCTCTATCTCGTACCGTTTTAGAGATAATAACGCTAACTCCACCGTTTTCGACCAGGTGGCACGTAAGTGGTTTCATCCAGTAGCGCATAGTCACTTTATCATACCACTCTTATGAAGATAGCTGCAGCCATTCTGTAATTAAAAGGGTGGTAAGGATTTCAGTGGGCACCCTGTATATAATATATTCCGTGGAGTCTGCGACAACGAGCAAGTGAATATATGAATTAAAAAAAAAGCATGCAATATGCAAAATGATTCGGCTGAATGACAGAGCGCTTATGAAAAAGACTTTTTAATTATGGCGATTTCTTGTATAGTTCGAATGAAATCGGATATGCCTTTAAAAATCGCAAAATCTACAATTTCGGTGTTAGGACGAACATGTAAAATTTTTATCTATCAGTTCATTTGTGAGTTGTCTTGTTCACTCATCCAATGCCAGAATTTCATGGTAAACAAAAAAATCAAGTAGCAAGGGTATAAAGTAGCAAATTTACTTTTTTTTTTAAAAATAAAAAAATAAATTTTATTGTTTCAGAATTTTCGAGAAAAAACATGTATATCTAAAAATCTAGTTTTATGTTACTGTCCACATAAGCTTCATTATTTTATTAATTGGCCTTTATTAGTCTTTTAGTTTGATATGTTTGCAATATGCCATTCTGTACTCAAATGAAAATCTTTATCAGTTCATTCTCATCTGATTTCAGATGAAAATTTCTTTTTCAGATGAAAAGAGAAGTTTTAATAAACACTGAATGAAAATCATTTGCCATTTCTCTAATAGGCATTATTCGTGGATTTTTCCTCAATAAATGGGTAAAAGGTTCCGCGCCATTAGATGCATTTGTTGCAAGGGATTTGTTTCGCCAGATCTCATTCGGGATCCTTAACAAGTTGTTTCCGATGTTGTTCTTTCCGGTTACGGATGCTCCACTTCCGAGTGCTGCTGAGAAACCGCTCATTAAAAGATCTTTTGTGAGAATCGTTTCCACATGTCACCGCTGGGAGGTCAAAAAACAGCGTTTTCAAAAGATTTGATGATCTCAATTTTTCAGATATAGAGTTTACAAGGATTCTCTTCTTTTACATAATTTTTTTTATTACTTGGCTCTTTAATGCCTGGATATTTACGTTCTCAATCCAATAATAAGAGGGTTTAAGATTTCAATTTTTACAACATAGAGGTAGCAAGGGTTCGTTTCTTTTACATTATTCTGTAAATACTTTGCCTTTACTGTGACTGGAAATCTATGTTTTCAATCAAATAGTCAAAAGGGTTGATACGTTATAGAGGTTGCAAAGGTCCATATCTTTTACATCACTTTTTAAACATTTGGTTTTTTTTTAGCCTTGAAATCTGTGTTTTCTGTCCAATAATCTAAGGTAAATAGGTTTCATCTTTTGTAAGCTTAGTTTCAAATTCTTGACTTTTTTATTTTTGAAAATCAGCTTTCTTAATCCAATAATAATAATAATAATAATAATAATAATAATAATAATAATAATAACATTATTTCTTGAATGTTTGGATTTTTAATGTCTGGAAATCGGTTTTTTTCAATTCGGTAATCGAAAGATATGATGATTTTATTTTTTCCATTATAGAGGTTATAAGGGCTAACATTTTGGGCATTTAGTTTGAATTACTTTGCATTTTAGTATCTATAAATAATTGAAATAAGCAGAAAATATTCAGGATGAAATATGAACATTGTTTTTCAGCTTCAATTAGACTAAATTTTATCTAGTTAAATTACACTAACAAACTTTCATTATTCTTCGAAAAAAGCGTTAACTAAATTTTAAAATTTCCAGTAATAACATCAACTTTTGATACTTGTTATCCAAATCATCTTCAAATTAACCCAAAATTTAGAAGCGGCTGGACCATAAAAGGTTTTGATTAGTTGACGTTAAAGATAATTTTCCAGATATTTAATTAAAAATTCCCAAAATGACGTCCAATTAAATTGTATTTCTAAAAATTTAAACATTAGATTTATGCAAGGAAATGCTTTAAATGCTTTTTACTATTGTGCTTGAAATGTTTCATTTTAGAAATAATCGATAATCGCATTTTTTTTAATCTTTAATGTTCAGAAAATATAACCTCTTGAGATTGCGTGTCCATTTAAATGGATATTTGTGCTTTATTTACAACTAGCCCGCCTTCAGCGACCAGCTGATTCGCCTGTTTAAATTAGTTTTTATTTTTGTATTTTATATTAATTATAGCATTACCCGTCGCAGTTTCAGCCGCGATAGCTCACGAAAGATGGAAAAAAACCTGAATATTTTATTGTATTTGTCAGACAGTAAAATATTTAAAGACGTAAATTTTAAAATGCCAGTGATACAAATCTGTATCATGCATCGCAGCTAACGAAACTCACAAACTGAGTTTCAATTAACTTTCACTCAATTCATCTATCACTCATCGGTAGAATGATTAACGCTGAATAAAGTCACGAAAGCTGAACATGCTGGAGGCCTGTGTGAACCAGTGGATACAAAAAGTGAGGCGGCAAAAAATTCATAGACATCTAAAAGACCCGGGGGTATAGGAGGTAGACAATAAAATTTAAAAATTAGTTAGTTTTCCCGAAAACTATTGCCTTTTTGTAATTCCTAGTTTCAGGCTGTAATTTAAAGTTTCTAATATCAAATTTGATGAGTTATCACTTGAAGAAATTCAAGTTTGGTAGCAGTACTATACTCTTAAGCCTAACCAAAATTTCAATAAAAAATTACCTATAATGCAATATAGAAAAATTTTTAAGCGTTTTCATGCTTCATAATTTTAAAATGGCAGGAAAGCATGAGATTAAAAGCTTGAAGAAAGGACGAAAATAATTTCAGTCTACATAACTCACAATAAAAACAAACAAACCTAAAATCAAATATGTGTTGCCACGCTTTATAAAAATATTACTTTGAAGCAGGTATGATTAAATATTTCAGAAATGCAATGAGTACTAAAGTGAAAATTCTGCTTTGGATTTAATTTCCCAAAAAAACAATTTATACTATCACAACCGTAACAATTGCAAAAGCGCGTGAATAAAAGATTTGCTGGAATAAAAAGGTGGTTTGGATTTTATTTACAACAATAAAAACATTGGTACAATTCATGTTTTAAAACATTTTGGAACATTAATTAAAATTGAACAAATTGTCACATGGAAATAAGATAGTTGTCATTGAAAAACTAATTTTTTTATCTTTAAGATGATGAAAAAGGTTTTTTTTTGCGATAATAGGATCCGAAGTTTTTCCGGAAAAACGTTAAAATTTAAGATAATTTTTAAATAATTTAAATTCTAATAAAAATTTCGAAAACTCCTTTCTTAATGAGCACCTACTCCCTGAGAAGCAACCGCCTGTCAAATTCCAAGTTTCTAGTGACAGTGGTTTGGGAGATTTCGTTCTGAGTGAGTCAGTGAGTCATGGTATTCGACTTTTTATATATGAAGATAAAGGTTTCTTTCCTTTCAAAGCCCTTAAATACCGCTTTCCAATGCTCTGGATGGTTCCATGCTCTTATCTATTAATTATGTACCATTAATTATATTTGTTAATTATAATAATTAATTTATTAATTAATATACATTAATAAGTTAATTACATATAGTGTTATATAATTCAATCAAGAGTATTAATCTCTATTTTTGTGAAAATTGGTCTAAAATTATATCCCTTGAGTCTCAAGAGGATAGAGATGAAGTAATCTGACTTATTTTTCCAGTAGTGAACCCAGAAAATTATTCTGTAAAGCAAAACAACTTTTAATTTATTTCTGTAGATAACTTCTTCCTTGCATTTTTTTTCTATTTTATGATGCACACTGTCTGATACATCAGGCGTTGCTCAGAAAATTTTTTTATACCTTTTATAATTAAAAAAATAAGTATTTAATTCACTGTCACAAAATTCACTAAAGCCTTCCTTATGCTTCAATATCTATGAGAAAAATGTGAACTACATATAACATAACAAAAATTACAGCTATCGCATATCTAATCAGCTATCGAAGGCTTCGTAGAGTAAACATCATATGCGGGAAAGTAAAAATATGTTTAACATCAGCACTCGAAAGAAAGACAACGTACATTTAAACGAACGCATTTTTTAAAAATATATATATGTCCTATTTTTCATCTGCTCTCTATTTTGATTTTTTAACGAAAAAATGCTTTAATATGAAATATTATTACACACAAAAATCCTCTTATCGTCTGCAACTTAAGTTTTAAATGAAATGCGAATAAGAATTGCATTAAACGATTTTTAAATACCGCCGAAAACTATTTTAACGTTTGACTACGTTACTCCCATTGGGGTCTCAGGAAGGAATTTGATTCACACGCCAAAACGCCACAGAAAACGTTGTATGGGAGATCCTCTATATCTCGGTAACTACTTATGTTAAAAACATAACTAATATCTTATTTTAGAGATAAAGGATAACAACAGAAGTTACAAAAAAAAACTTACTTAAACTTAAAAACTTACGAGAAATTTTGAGAAACAAAAGAGTTACGCGAGTAAAGTAGTCCTACGCCTTTAACATCATCGGATGTTTGAAAAGACAGTCTCCCGTCACTTTCCCCCCATTAGTTATTAATAATTTTTAAAAATGATAAAATCATTTAATTAAACATTGCAAGTAGCAATTCGGAAGCAAATAAATAAAATTATTTAAATTATCTATAATATTTAAATTAGTAGGAATGAAAACACTAAATATAAAATAAACTTTTTTTTGCGTGATGTTAGTCTCCAATAATTCATCGAAGCAGACTTATGATTTCTTTATTATTTCATGTTTATAATCTCCACATGTTTCAAGATAGTAAACTATCTAATTAAATATAAAAAAACTAGAGATTACCACTAGTTAACAAGTGTATCAGCTAATTAGAACACTGAAGCTCTTCTCTTACTTTTGGATTTTGTTTTACATCAAAAGAGTTAGACACTTATAGTGGGACCTTCTACATTCTTCAACACTATACCCTGCACTGATAAGACGTGGTAACACATGACAATATAGTTTTTACAGTGGCGCTCGTCAGCTCAGAAAGTGCTGCAGAAGTTGTATAGACCTAAGTTGTAGGAAATCTTATGCTGATTATTTTGATACACAATGATGGTATACTAAAAACTGATAGTTTTTGAGTTACAAGCAAAAAATTTGGATTTTTCTTGTTTTTTGGCTATAACTAAAATTCCTATAAAAAGTTTTGGTGGTATACCTCAGATTCGTAATGAACACCCCATAAAACAAAAAGGAGCAAAAAATTACGACTCCTACAGAATTTGATTTAAAAAAAACTGCTTAACGACTGGACTACTGAGAGAAAGCGAAAAAAGGCCAAATGTGGAAGGCGCCACGGGCAGCTCTCCGGTTTCTAATTTCAGTGGGAGAAAGGGTTGCTCTTTTCTTCCGACTGAGTGCTCCGAGTTGCTCAATGCTCGTAATTTCAATCCCAGAGGGGCGAAACTCTCTGCAGCTCTGGTCTGTCTCTCTGTTAATTCTCGATTTATTTTTCGTCTTGATTTCTCTTCTCTTACGTTTTCATTACTCTTTTGCCATTTTCGATTATCATTGAGCTATTAAAGTGGAAAATTAAGCCAATTAGAATAAAAACGAATATACAAGCTTTTAAAATAATTTCAGGTGGGACTGCAGCTCTGAAGTCCTAATGGACGAGCCGCCACTGATCTGATCCTTTTGTCGGTCTGGATACAGAATTTGAGAGAAATTCTGGTAATAAAACTAAAATGGTGACCAAAGTGGTGAATTTCATCTATTTAGCTATTTGCTTTTTTGTGTTATCTTGTTCAAATGCACACAGAAAGATAGAATTCCTCTAGATGGATTTCGCCCACATTTTGATAGATATCTACAAATTTCTTGCAAGGTCTACATACCAAATATCATCCGTCTGGTTCACTGTGCTTTTGAGATATCGTTCATACACAGATAGACAGATGCAGCGAACGGACACACCGACATAATTCCGACCAACGGGAGTGGTCTTCCCTAAACTTTCTTGTATACTCCCTAACACATGTAGAGAAAAAATAAGCTAAAAGATAGTAAAACTCACGAAGCGTCCCTAACAAAGTGGAGAAAAATAAGCGAAACGACATACCATGAATTTCACGCAGCAAGGCGGAAGTAAAATCAAGAAGTCAGCGCGATTACGCAATAGGGCTGCGTAAGATAAAGGAAACCAAATCTGCAATTTGAACGCCTTTTTTTAACAGATTGAAACAAAAATTGAACAATTAAGATTAGAAGGTCACATACCAAATTTCATTTATCTAAGTCATCGTGTTAAGAAGTTATTGTCTTCACAAGTATGCGATTATACAGACCGACAAACAGTCAATCCTTCAACGGATTTGGCCCAAAATTTTATACGGACCTATATTCCCGATGATAAAACTGTGTACCAAATTTTATCCATCTAACTATTTAAGTTCTTGAGTTATCAGGAACGCAGACAGACAGACTTCCCGTAGACGGATTTTGTCCAAAATTTGGTAGAAACCTATAAATTATATGTAAAGATCACATACCAAATTTCATCTCTCTATCTATAACGGTTTTTAAATTATCGTTTTCACAGACATAATACCAAAATTGTGTTTTTCGGCCTCGGAAAGGTCTAAAACGGGCAGATTCATCAAAATTTCGAGTTCTTATTTTTTGACGATTGCAATACTTTCTCTTTGTATACTTCGTATTCGAGAAAGTAAAAATGGGTTTTTCAGACTCGGAAAAGTCTGAAACGGATAGATTCATCCGAATCTCGAGTTCTTATTTTACGACGATTGCAATACTTTCTCTTTGTATACTTCGTATTCGAGAAAGTAAAAATGGGTTTTTCAGACTCGGAAAAGTCTGAAA